>JARJDV010008158.1:0-31044 GCA_030264675.1 Anaulacaspis nigra | reverse complement strand
GACTGAGATGAGATGTAAGTTAATTTCCTGAGCAACAAAGGAAGTACAGTCCATTTCATATCACGAACAATTTATATGCACGCCCAACTTGCATTCTACGAGCGTTAGCACATTTTTCACAAAATATCTCCTTTCATCCGACAATGCATTCGTTAATTTGTCAGCAAAAGTGATTTGAGTCGAAGACCTTTTTGCGTCGGAGCGCTTTTCCAGCACGTACGAGGAACACATGTGTCGTTCTTGCCAGACACTCTGGCACCGAACTTTTCCTTTGGCTATATTGAATGAGTGATACGTGCTTTTTTAAAAACCAGCTAAATCATCCACCAAAATTGACTGGCATCCGTGCAGCATCTTGCTGCTTCTCATCGTTGTTTATCTCTGAGGAACACTCGGTGGATTCGAATACACTAATGACATGCGTAAACATTAGATAGTTCTACCCGCGCCGGTATTGACTTTTGAATCTAGCCAGACAGCTTGGCACCACACGGCACAGGAAGCGACCGTTGATGTCCAAGACCCTCTCATATATCAAATGCTCAATGACCTAAAATTTCCTGAGCCGCGGCTTTTAAAAAAGACTGAAATTAATGTTGGTAGCAGGTTTTCATTAGCTTCTTTGTAGCGTGAGTTTCAATTACTCGGACGGATGCGGCGTAATGCATAAATTATTCGCAAATAATTCAACTTTTGTTTGAGCTCGTGTTGTTGTTATGTTGTGAATGAAATTAAACTTGGAAGATGCAACAGCAAGCAATTTGCCTTCTTAGCTGCCTGCCATTCTTGCGTGCCGATTAATTTGATGCGGAAGGAAGTTTTACTTGGGGATGCGCGCATCCTACACGTCTTTCGGGTAACTTTGCAAAATGCCAAAGACCTAAGCCATTCGCTTCACATCAAACGCTCAAGTTTCATCTTATGTTATTGTTTACCAAGCAACAACTTTGCCTCTGGTTAACTTTAAGACAACACTGCGCTCAAAGATCGTTTTTGTCTTTATTTTCTTATATTACTGTGCAAATTAATGCCATTAACGAGAAACGTTTTCTGAAGGATATCATCGAATTTTTATAACGAGTGATTATAGTGATACTGTTATCAGAATTGATAGAATTGATAAGTTTTAAATTATTTTATTCAATTTACTAGTGGGTTTAGAGAATGATGCGCCACCTCCTTTTGAAGCGCAACAGTACATGGATACTAAAGCTTCCTGGATGTTTGCCAGGAGCTTTTAGATCTGCTTTAGTAGCTTGGATAGATTTTGATAGATGGCGGAACACTCGTTTTGAGCTTTCGATTTTTTGAATGTATACGAACTATAATTAAATATTAATAGTCTTTCTTAATAATAATTTATAATATCTTATAAATTACGCGAAAATCTTGGATTTCCCGATGGGAAAAATACATAAATATGTCAAAGTTGAACAAATGTACGCATGGCGTATTTCAAGTTGAGCAAGTTGGGAAAATGTGTGTCGTGTCAGCATGGCAATAACGAAATCCCAAGAATCATTCGACTATTTATTTATCCAAGCGCGATAAAGCAGCAGCGCGTATCCATAAAACGTATGGTGCGCGTATTGAGCCTTGCTATTTCTTGCAGCGCGATACGATTGTAACTGGTAAACCACGCAAGTTCATCTAATAAATTTTTACTAACCCCGAGCGTTAACGCTTTGTACCGAGTTATCTAGGTTGATTTCGCAAATTTGTAGAAGCACGTAAAATCTTGATGGAGTACACAATCAATTATCGCAAATTATCATGCATTTGCACGATAGAAGACCGTGATAAGATGTTTCGATTACGTGCACTTCACCTGGAAAATAACAATTTATTGAATTCTTATCGCGCAAATTGGTTACACGAATTGTATTATTTGCTAAATTGTGATATGGTTATTTTATCGTGAGAATTTGCAGTAAAAATCTAACAATAATCCCTCAGCGCGTGATAAAAATTTCTATTAGCTGACTATTATCATAATGTGCATTTGCGAGTGCATCGAATCTCTGGAGCACATATTCATTCACAATTACATTCAATATGCAGAAGCAATTTAAGAGTTTAGTAAACAATTAATGCAGTATAACTAACCTACGCTACGAAATAAATTGTTAGTGTGATGAGATGCGCGATGCTTATAAACAATAGGTTCTCGAATAAATATTTCTTTTGAATAGAAGCACTTGTTTGCACGTATGTAGTATTGAAGAAAGTGCGTAGATATAATTATATTATGTAATCGTCTAAATATTTATTTCCATACTGAATCATTGCGATAATAAAACGGTTGTAGTACGAGGATGATGCGAGGAAACCCTGAATATGTGCACAATTCGCTTTATGCACTTTCGCGGTGATGGAAATTGCACGGTTTATGTGCGCTTCGAAAATATCCTTCGTCCGTTGTCTGTACGGAGTTTTCACTCAAGCAGTGTCGGAGGAAGTAATGTTGTGGTGTAAAAGTGCATCATAGATGGTTTAGCATTTGTTTATTATTGCAATGGCACGGCTAGGTCGCAGGATGACAAGAGCCGCCGAGGACATCTTGGGAGGTCCAGGCAATTCGTACAGATTTCCCTCTAGTGTTTAACTTGGTGGAGATTAAAGGAGATCGGCGTGACAGCACCGCGATGCCGACGCTCACAGAATGCATCTGCACTCGCGGTATTTAAATGCAAATGCACATAAAGGGAATTTTTGAGTGAAATTTCTTTGAAATTTTCGGCGCACACCGACGCCGAAAATTTGGAGCGCGATCATAGTATGTATTGCGGGCGCGATTTATTTCACTATTTATACTCTTAAGGCGAGAATTGTTAAACAAAACGTCTGGCTAAATATTTGTGTATATCATTATACTTTTATTTATCGTCGTTTTGCTTCGCGCCGTTGCGTTGTTGATTTTGAATTGATGCATTAATTAACATTTATTGCATTTCAAGTAATGCCAATAACTTACATTATTTTACGACGCTATGAATGACAAGAATTTTTATGAATACACAAACAGGAAAATATTTTGACACTTATGACGCGCGCTTGGATGGAGGTCGGAAAAGCACGTTCAACATTAGGCGGACTGGCGCCTAATGTTCCCCAACCAACTCTTGGGATAGTCGATTACATCCCTTATCATCCTGGGTGGTTTATGACTTGTTTGCACACTAGTTCGACAATATTGTGCGCGTTTTATAGCTTTGGGAACACGTTTGCATCATTGACTCATCATTGCTTAATAATATTGTTCGTGTGGGCTAATTTCGGTAAACACATTGCTGAAATATGGATTATAAATGGTTTCTAGGAAATAAACTGCGCAATTCGTATGCAACGCACAGCGTGGCTGAAATTTCGAAATTAAACAGGTACGCACATGCCATGCGCGATACGCGTCTACGATAATAACGTAATGAGTTATTAGCAGATAAGTGAAGAGGTGACTTTTATGCTAGTCAAGTGCTCCTCTACACTCTTCGTTGCATATGAAAAATAAAAAAAAAGTCTCAGACAGATTCTTCTTACGTCTTTATCGTAATCGGGACACAAAGTGGAAAACAGTAAGTAGGTGACAGGCTTCTTGATTCTCTCCATGCGTCTGCATAACGCACACAATGCAATGCAACAACAGCTTTCGGGTGGGTCCTGCGTGGTGGCTGCCGTTTTTCGTTATTATAAACAAACGTTCAGTTTCATCACAACTTTGTCAAATTATTGCCACCGTATGGCGTTAGATGATGATCACCATAGATTGCCCTACAAAGTTTTTGTCACTTTTTATATAAATATTTACACGTTGTATTATTATTGTGCAGTAGAAACCGATAGTGATTGATCATCGTTTAGATAGAATTTGAGCGATCGCGCAAGTCGTCTATAAAAAATTGCATTACACATGTAATAACACTGAGGAAATCAATTTTGCGATAAGTATCATCCTAAATCTCAGTTGACTAATCCAAAATTGCATTTAGATGCACGTGTTACAAAAATTGCACTGATTGATTGGAAGCATGGGTTATAGGACTTTGAAACATTTAAAATTAAGTTAGATTATTGAATCCACGGGTGTGATGCGCGTCTTGAGGATAGCTGCATCGTAGCGTGGATGTCTCAACTCCTTCTGCTGCGCCAAACGGATAGACTACGCTGTGCACGCTAAATAGTAACAGCGAGTAACCGGCTGGTGATTGATGTAAACAATGTCTTCACTAAACGTACTTTTTGCTATCCTAAATCGTGTGATTTACAACATCCGGGCCCCAGATTTCATTGCGCGCCGTTTCTGCTTCGCTTTTATACTTGGCTTTTGCTCTCGGTACGCGCTCCGAATTCCCTGTCTTTGACGACGAAGCGTCTTCAATCTGGATGATGCCTTGCGCGCTGGATTCAACGTAATGAATGCGTCCATACAGGCACAATCAAAAGTTTTATTACAATTTTGTGAGCTACATGTGCCGTTTCGAATGGATTATGACCCCATTTATGGCATTGGCAATGTATGGCCGCACAAAAGGGTGTTGTTTAAATATAACGCGGAATATGATGTTCTATTTCAATGATTTTTTTCACTTAAAAATGGGAGAAAATTTGATGAATCGCATATACTATAAGTGAATTTTTCCAATTGATTTTTTATTGGTAAAGCACATGCGAAGGAGAATGCAATAAAAATCTATTTTTAATTTTACTAAAACTGCATCGCACAGCTAGCCCGGCCATTCGGTTACCTTGCATAATAAACAAGGCGAGTGCAGTTTTCGGTTGATTGCGGCCGCGAACAAAATCGCTGGATATATGATGAACACCGCCAATTTAACGATCGGATGACGTCGAACTAATTACGCAGCCATATATTAAACGGAGCCTTCTTTTTGTGCGCGCTCCTTAATTGTAAACAAAGCTGTAACGCTTTTTACTGGCATGTCTCGAATCTTCGGCTGAAATGTGACGCCAGCACAATTGTATAAACTATCAAGCAGTTGCGCTTTGTAATGTAAACAGAGGCGCGTCGCGAGTCGACAATCGGCATGCTGCATATTTCGAGCGCTAGATGCGAGTGCGTGCTGCCATTTTTCTTTGTTAGATCGAATTCCTAAGCAGTCCGATTTTTTGGTGTCATTCGACGCGCGCAAAAATTTTCGCCAATGTGTGCCAGCACGAGGAATTTGTTGGCAAAACGCTGGCAAAACACGCCTAAAATTAGAAAGATGCGCCAGCCGTGCGAGTTGAAGGAGGTGGACGAAACGATTATGACGGCGACGCGGTCGAGCATGAGAAAAAATCCCCGACGAGTTTGCGTTGCAATTGCGCCAGCAAGAATATCCGTCTGGAAATTGTCGGCTCCCATGCTTCAACACCTTCGGCCTACACGTTGAGAACATCCCCCGCTGATCGTATAAACAATGCCGTTAAAAAATACCTTTATAGCCGCACGAACTGCGCGCGCGCGCGTTCGCCAGACTTTAATCTGATATAAATTTAGATTACATTGAGCAGAAGCATGTGTTCCGCGAATATCTATGCGTTGATGGCGTATAAATTTTCTACCTTTTGGTTAAAAAGCCATGCTGCTTCATAAATTTTTATATTTTGTAAAAATGTTGAAGATTGCGAAGCAAGTTGTAAGTAAATTTTGCGCGAGAATTTTTATGGATGTTTATTTATACTGCAAACTTATTAGAAGTGTCTCTTCATTGAGATGAAATTAATAGGAATCGCGCACTGAGCACTTGGACCACAGAAATAAGCTTATTAAAACAAAGGATGGGATGTGCGCATGACAGTCGTGCTTAAATGAGCAAGGAACTCCCAGCGTCCCGCCTTTCCAACGCCTTCGGGACTACTTAGCTTAAGTAATTACTTAAAGCACATATTTGTGCAATACGTGTTAATAAACACATTTTCAGTAAAACAGAAATATGTTTAGCATGTGCATAAACATGCGCGAAAGGCGAAAAATTAAAAAAAAGGATGTGTTGATAGTCGCGAAGGACATGTATTTTACATGTTTTCCAGGATTTTTTACGAGAGTTGTTATTGAAATTTGCATTAGTTACTGAAATGTTCGATAAAAATGTTTAATATTAGTGCCTTAAATGCCAAGACGAAATCGAAAGAGTGTGGCTTGTGTAGAGTCGTCCCACTACTCATTAACTACATGCGTACATGGCATGCATGAAGTAATATCATGGAGTATCTGTGCATGTGGCTGTGTTGTGCTGCGTGCATGGAAGAGCCAAGCAATTCGCTCAGCGACGAACCGGGTGAAGCGCACCGAGTTGGAATCAACTTAAGCGGCGCTACTCAGTTGGATTAGTTGCGAGTTTGCGTCAACATTAATAAGTAGTCTTTGGAAACGAGATCCTTTTTCGGGCGGACTTTGGGGCGCGCGCGTGTTGCACGAATCTGTTGGTCCTGCGAGGACCTCTCGTCTGCTCCCCGAACGCGATGCCATTCGCTATTGTTATTTGTATATAAAAGTTATATAAATTGTGTACGAATCGGTCGCCCGCTTATTTGTATATAAGACTTTTGTATACAATATTTGTGCGCGTATATACAAATCTCGTAACGAGTATCAAATGTTTGTAATATAACCGACTAAAGCGCTAAAAACACAAAGTCATTGGAAGATTAAATTGTTTGGACTATCGGGTAAATGTTTATGGAATAAAGTCTGCAACATTATGATGAAGGAACAGCAGTTAGCAGAGGTCAGCGCGTCCAATCAGTTGCCGCCGGTCGTGCATCAAAGCATCAACATCCAGCAGCATTTGCACCATTTGCATTTGCATCAGCACAGTGTCATTCTCTCCACCGATCAACAACAGCATCAGCAACACCAACAGTCACAGCAACAACAACAACAGCAGCAGCAGCAGCCGCCGCAGCAAGTGCAAACGCAAATCCACCAATCGATTCATCATCATCATCCGACAGTTGCAGCCGAAGAAATTGACGAACAGAATGTTGCTCCGGAGAGCACAGCTTGTGATGACGCGAAACCGTCGAATTCCGAAAAGAAAGCTGGAATGCGCCGTCAAGAGAAACCACCATTTTCATATATTGCACTCATTGTGATGGCCATCCAGCATTCACCGAGTAAGCGGCTCACTCTTAGCGAAATCTACAATTTTCTGCATCAGTATCACTCATTCTTCCGCGGCTCGTATCAGGGATGGAAGAACTCGGTGCGGCACAATTTGTCTCTGAACGAGTGCTTTATCAAATTGCCAAAGGGGCTTGGACGGCCTGGCAAAGGACACTATTGGACCATCGATCCTGCGAGTGAAGTCATGTTCGAGGAGGGCTCCTTTCGCCGTAGACCGCGCGGTTTTCGGCGAAAGTGTCAAGCGGTGAAACCGCAGTACTCTGGTTCGTTCTTCGGCAATAGTTTACCGAGCGTGGTCAACCAGTCGGTGAGCTACGATCCGCAGACGGTAATCCAATCGCAGGACTACTCCACCTGCTCGTACAGCACACCTCCGACGCAAGTTTCTTCCGTTACGGCGTCCCACTTCAACACGTACGACTACCAGGTGTACCCGCAATGCGATCGCGATTGGACACCTGCGCCGAGCATTCTGCCCGCCTACGCTGACTCGTCGTCGCTGTCGACGAGCTATATGAAACCGCCAATTAGTCCTATACAGGATCACCATCATCACGAGGGTATCACTCCGCCGCCATCGGTGGATATGTACAATTTTCAATATGGGCTTGCGACCTCGTCGAATCCATCGGAAAATAGTGAGTTGCCATCCATTGCACGAATACGATACTTTCTTCGGCATGCTGTGGCGCCTGCATTATGAAAGCATACACCTTAAGATAACTAAAATGTTGTTGCGTCAACAACGCTTGTTGGCGTTGTAACTCAAGACTAGACAATTTCAAGCCCATTTTCACCGCATGTTGACATGACATTTGACATTCCTTGGCAGCATCAACAACGGGCACGCTTTAACTCCATCTTTCTTCTCGTCCGCTTGCAAACGCATGACGCGCCTGTGAAGCATGCTGGGTGGGCACGCTCGCATTAAGACACTCTTTTTTATTTCGTTTAATCATCACACGCTAATGGCAAATGGTGAATTGTGTTTTTCTAGTGATGCGCACGTCAATATCGCAACCCTTGTTTCCCGACCGGAAACCGTACTTATCGCCGCCGCCATCCGTGCCGACGTCCATTCCGTCGCCACCGTCCGCCAATGTGAACAATGGCTTCTACGAGTCGCAAATCAAATCGTACATGCAATGAAATAGTTTGCATCTTCCGATATTCGTACTTGCAATAATTCTGCGGTTGTGTTGTGCATAATATTTATTTTACTATCACTTCGTTTGATTTTGATTTTAATAGCTTAATTCTATCACAATTCTCAACCAAAAATTTGATACAACTAGGTACCAAAAATTACTATATACATATGCACGCGTATGCATTGCTAGGCATAATCATTATGTTGTGAATAATTAGTTCACTCTTATAAAAAAAATACATAAATTAGTCATTTTACAGCCTAGTTTGCTGCCTTTAAGAGCTTTTTTTTATTCGTGCCTCGTATTAGGAACGTGACCTCTTGTGAAGGTAACTGTACGGCATTATGCTACTTAAGATTACCACTTTAATTTAATCTCAAGAACTCGGAAATTTCAAAAAATATGTTATGCGCTAGAGTGTAATAAACTTTGTGAAATTCGTACTTAAAACCTTTTAAACTTTAATCATTGTGGACTCCTTGACCCTTTGAGTGGAATATACTAGTATGAAAGTTTGCGGTAAATCCATATGAATGAAATCACGCCGTAGAAATATGATTAATTCGGAAGGAACGATTGCATTATATCCGTAACGCATCGGAAATTATCTCACCGAATCCGTATTGTAATTCTTGCGGTTTCGTGGGTGAGGCAGTGACAAATATAATCCACTTTTCTAAATCTGGCAGCGTGAGCGATATGGAAATTTGAAACGATAAGAATTTATTATTAGTCTTTACAATTGCATAAACAATGCAGTTTTTATCAACGTCTTAATTATTTGAAATGTACACCGTGTGTAATCTGGCCAGCGTGTGTAATTTGTGCATGGCATATCGAGAAAAATTATACCTGGCTAATGTTTCAGTTTATATTGCTATATAATTTTATTGTCATAATATTTATTAATCCTTATTATCAAACAAGAATAGGTAATATGATTATTTGCATTGCCGGTCGGTCGGTTCATCATTATTGTTTGAACGATATCAAAATAATTGTGTATTATGATCCTGCACTCGAAAAAAAGGTAGTGAAAGAGATTAAGCATGGAGAAATCTGATTAGGAAAGTTGTGTATAATCAACGTGCAAAATATTTACGTAATCTTCCAGATATGTTTGGAATCTTGAAAAATGATTCCGATAATAGGCTTACTTATGGATGATGAATGGTTCGATCTAAAATTGTGTGGAGTTAAATGGCGGAGTTATAAATAGTGAGTAATTGAGCTGAGAGGCGTTTTGGCCATCTCGGCGAGTTACGAGCTGTTGACGATGGCACTCTAGAACTCACGCTGACAGCTATTCGTAAGAACAAACTGCTATGATGAGTCGGCCCAAAAATCCGGCGATAATTTGCCAACGAATCTCCTGACTGCAGCTGCAGTTTCAGTAAGCAAGAGCGCCAGAAACATTTATTAAGTACATGCCACTTGCTAATTTATTATTATACTAAATTTCGGTGGAATATATTCAGAAAAACTTTATTACAATCGTATAACATATAATATAGCAAGCTAAAAAACATAAACAAATCGATTTGAACAATAAGGCGTTTAAAAATCGTCGTCATCCTCGTCGTCATAGTCTTCATTCTCATCGATTATAACAAGGTCGTCGGTGTCGTTCAATTTGACGTTAAATGTGGCGATGTCCGATTTGCCCTTAACGAAAATAAATTGATTGTAATCGCATTGAATCCTGTTCCGCCGAAGAACCATCTCAGTGCTCTCCCACACTTGTATACACCACGGTTTGCCTGTGGTGTCCATACGTGATGCCATATTGACGCAATCACCCCAAATATCGTAATGAGGTTTCTTACTACCAACCACGCCCGCAGTAAGCGATCCATCGCATATACCAATACGCAATGCGTAGTTAGAATTCGCCTCGCGATTGTGTTTAATGAGCGCTTTTCTTATATCTACAGCAAAGTTCAGAAGCACCAGCAAGTTGTCGTCCGCATCATATTTGCCTTTCAGTCGAAGACCGAGTTGCGCATCTTCGTTATGAAGTTCATCGTCATTCTGCCCAGTTGAGGAGCGATCAACCCTTCCGGGTGTGAGACCAGCGCATGCCACGTAAGTACGATTAGCTAGCTTTATTTTCTCAATCTTGTTGCGGTAAGTTTTCGAACATATTATCAGATCAAAGTCTGAGATAATCTCGTTGAAAACTGTTAACAAATCTTCAAAGTTGCTCTCTTCATCCGGGGGATCCACGTCAATTATGCTCGCGAACATGACAGCGACTGAATTGTAGTATTCGCAGTAAAAATTTTTCTGATTATAATACTTTTCCGCTGAAATGATTCAAAATTAAGATTTGTATCGAACGTTTAAATATCGTGCCTACGTACCTATTTCAAGTGGCATGACATTAGCTAATAGTCGTTGATTAGATTCACGTAATTTTTTTGCCTCTTCGGTAGCTGCGAGTACATTTTGATTCCATTTATGATTCAGGCGGTACATGTAATCTGATTGACGATCAATTACGTGAAGAATCACCGCAAAATATACGGTGCACAAGATATGCGCAATTGGCGGTGGTAATATCGAATTAAACATATCAACTTGCTGTAGCCAAAAAGAGAGTCGATGAGAGCAATTCATAATTTATATTTTAAAAGACTTACCATAAAATAATTGTAAGCGTGATACCAAACCCAGTATGAGTATACCACGGTTATGACCGCGCTGTATACAAATTTCAACCAAAGATGCATTTTTAAAAAGACGAAGCCCATTATCAGCGAAAGAGCAATTGTTTCTGTTATGTTCTGTAAAAATCTTCTTATCAAGTTCAACGTTTCTCTTGACATGTGGCAATGACACTTACCCATGGTAAAAAACATCCTTCGGCTATAGTTTGGTCGTTGGTGAACGCGACAATATCGTAATCACAATGCGTTAATTCAGTTACAATGCATCCAGTTAAAATGCAGCACAATAAGACGTACAGTATCACTCTGAGTAGGACGTTGTCCACAATCTTAGCCGAGATAACATAAAACGTATTTAGAATCAGATTTACATTTGACGGTGACTCAACGCGTTCATCTAAATTATTCTCTTTGCTTGGCTCAGTCTTTGCACCCAATTCAATTGCATTATCTTCATCGTTTGTGCTTTCATTGACTTTTTTTGTTAGCCAAAGAATTGGTGTCACTACCATCAAAACAATGAGCGTTATTATGCTAAGTAGTGTTGTATTTTCCCATCTGTAAGTGAAATGCTTGCATTTAGTAAGGCTTAGGTAATATACAATTGGTCAGTGTGTGGTCACCTCTGAATTGATATAAATCTAATTATGATAAAGCATAGAAGAACTATCGTTGCGCTTGAGAGGTAGAAACGAAATAGTGTGTCTGGTAGTAAGATGTAGCTGCGTTCAAGATTCCACTTATTAAAAACGAGGAACGCTGGATTGATATAATCCACTTGAAACCATTGTCTGAAATTTGGAATTTACACGTGTTTTCGCGATAATTATCTGTAATCGATGACTTACGCGTATTTGCTTAGTGGCATTTCATTAATATCCTTCTCGATGGTTTCGTCCGTACTTTTACCCAATGCCTGGAATTTTCGAACCTCATGGCGCACATTTGCCGAGCGTCTTGTATTGAGGGATGGTCGCGGAATGGTTTTGTTCTCCTCAGCGTCAGATTTTAGTATAGACATAATCATTTGTGGCATTTGATCGGAGGAGAGGCGCGACATTCGTGGCGTCTTCCTCTTCAAAAATCCTACACCAGGTTTATTTGAGTTGGTCGTCTTTGCTACTTGAAAAACATCAATGAACGTTTCTTTCATCTAGGCGAAAATAAGTAATTGCAGATTAATAATTCCGTGGTGATTAGAATGCAAAGAACTCTTACGGGATCGGGGGATATCACATAACTTTTTAGATTCTCCTTAATTAAAAAGTCATCTCTTTGTGTTGCATTCGTTTCAGCAATGTTATATTGCTTTCGCAGTTGCACTCTAGTTTGTTCAGTTATATGAACTTTTCCCGGAAATCCGGTACTCTCCATTTTATTTGCGATAACAACATCTTTTGACCATATATCCATTTGCCATTTTGTTAATCCGATAATGCCAGTGTAAATATTTCCTGTGTGAATCCCAATTCGCATGTTCAAGTCCACCTTACATTTCTCACTGTAAATAGTTAGGATTACTAGTGATAATCCGCAATATCCGATGATAATAAATTAGCATTTGATGCAATTGATAAATTTTTTGTAGTGTAGGGTACCTGACTTCTTTAATTGTTTCCACCATGCTTAATCCCAGTTCCACACATGAATCAGCGTGCTCCTCATTTTTATACGATTGCAGATTTGATACACAATAATAACAGTCTCCCAAGAATTTAATACGTATAACTTTCAGCTCCTGGGGATATTAATTGTTATTGACTGTTGTAAATTAGATAGCCACTCTACTTACTTCTGATTTATTATCGAAATTCCCAAACAATTCGTTAAGTGTTTCGACAAGCTTCATCACTTTAATTCTTGACGTCAATTCGGTATAATTAACAATATCTGCATATAAAATGCTAACGTTTTCATGCCTGAAGAGTAGATTCTTTTTAAAACTATATACATTTCGTCGCAAATTTTCTTGTCGCGGCTGCTGTTCAAGAAAGTTTTGTAAAACTTTATCTTCTAGTAGTTTACTTGTTATTTGTATCGGTAAAATGGTCGATAACAAGTTTTCCTATTAACGAACAAATTATCAAGTTGAATATCGAATATATTTCGTTTACTATTTAAAAAGCACTTACTCGTTCTTGCAGTTCACTGTCAACTTTGATTTTCATTTGTGTGGCTTCTTGGCAATCAAGGAAATTTTGCCTGGACGTTAATTCGTTAACATATCGCAAGTACAAACCTAATCCATTGATACAGGCGAAGTAAATTAAATCGATAAACAGCTGAAAGGTAATATATACGCTGAGTAATGTACATCGCAGGAGATGAATGAAAGTTGTGCACTTACTCGTTGTATAAGTTGTTTTCCGTTATCATTGCTTCCAGCGGCAATCACACCAGATACAATTATATGGGATGCAGTGGCAAAAACCGCAGCTGCTATTGATACCTTATACGAGGAAAGTGTAAAAAATATGTAGCATGCAATAACGAGGTGAGCGGTGAATGGCGTTCGGTAGTATTCATCTTGGGAGATGTAATGATACAACGGTAGTGCGGTGTCGATTAAATAAATAATTAAATAGGACAATATGGAACAAATAAACAGTATATTATATCTGTGATTTCGACTTATCCGATTTTCGTTAAGAATAAAGAGGGCGGCGAAGAATATGATGGCTGTCGCACTGCATAAAACCAGATCTGGTGTAATGTCAAGTAGTGAATTTGAATTCTAAAATTAAACAATTTTTGACCAGTTGTATGGCTACACATATACGTTAATAACATTAATAGAAACTTACATGCTTAAAACTCAATACGAAAACGTACGATGTATTTATAATAAATTGCAAAATGCAAAATAAAGAGAAATAGCCATGACTTAGCCGTTGATTATACGAATCGTATATTGATTTAAATTGTATGAAGCGCTCCTATAAAAAATGATTTAGTTTACGTGATTATCTCAATCTAATCTATTAATAATTATGGTATTTAAGATATTTTGCAACTATTGTACAGCGCTCATAATAACAGGGCATTAAATATTCTGAAATTAGTTTTAACCATTTCTTTAACGCATTACAAAAATGTAACAATTAAGCACATATATTAATCATAAACTCACCCTTAGATATCTCAAACTACTACGCTTTTCAATTTTTTCAGCATCCGAAAGGCTCTCTAATATGATATTATTCATTTCGCGTTATAATTCATAAATTATTATACACGCACGTACTAACTATCAATCACATTTCAGAATACATTGATATATTGATATGTCGTCTCTCTGACTCTAGAGCCGTACTACTCATTATAAATAATTATTTTCTTATAAATTTGATAAGCAATTATGGCGATAAACGAGATCGTAGGAATTGATTTAAGAGGGAACATGCTGCCATCAATATACGACAGGTTTAACTACATAACGCATGTTTAGGTGGTACCGGGGCCAGCCACATGATAACACATGATATTTATCCATGAAATTGCGAACCGCATAATTTGCAAGCACTTCACAATAGAAACGAAAATCATTTTCTTGTAATAGGAGCTAGTCGCGGGTACGATCCCGCATATTGTAATGCATTCGAAAAGTTTTTTAGCTGATAATAATTACTAATTCTCTTGTAGAATGATGTTGGAGGAATGTATGACTAGAGTTGGATTTATGGTTATCACTTGCTTGAATATTCAGTAAATGAAACACCTTTGTGTACGTTTTTCTTGGTAAGGCATAATGTCAGTTAACATTAAATAGCCTTAAAGATATTATAAACATTGGTTTTTATTCTTATAGTTTTGCTTGTAACTCCATTTCTGGCTTCAAACTGGTCAAACAGCTAACCTAAGTATATGGCATTTATAGTCTACTTAGATAACTTTCAAAGTTATTGGAATTATAAGTGTTACATCAAAGTTTCTAAGACAAATTTACTACGATTAAGCACAGGTGCAAACTATATGTAAGTATACATACAGGTGTATAATACAATATATTATATTAACTATATTCATTCATTTTTTTCTTGTAGATTTTCACCCATCAACTTGAATTCTTCAGAGTCAACTAGGTAGTTTCAAATTAATTAAAATTGTCAAATCAAGTTGGTCTTCATATAAGACTTGATATTTAAGTCTTTAATCGTTAGATATATGCTGCGGCGCGCTGTATCTTCTTAACTGTATAGTTTACCGTGTATTTATGTACTATTAGCGCCAGCTTGTATCAGTTTGAGTTACTATTTTTTTCGTATTAATGGTTGCCTATATAAAAATACAAAATTGATATTCATAGAACATTAATATAGAAGTGCCACCTAATGGTAATTAAAACTTAAAAAAGCGCCTCTAATATTTACCCAAGATCTATTGAAATCTATCCTTGTCTGACGAGCAATGTTATGCGTCCTTTTCTATTTCATTATTCAATTTCTATTTTACTTATAAATATTTAGCTCCAGTAAACATTCAATTGAATATGTTTTATTATTTTTATTCTTTATATATATCATATATTTATACATGTTGGATGGACGGTAAAGTGGATGGGAAAATGTTTTGCACAAATACGAAATCTATGTCTTTTCGATAGTAGCAAGTCGGCGAATTTCTTTATATTCAATCGTTCCAACCACGATTTTAATTTTTCAACGTTAGTTGTCGGTAAATCAAATAAAAGTTCACAATTTTTTAAAATTTTTCTGGAACCTGGGTCTAACTCCAAGACGAGTCTCCACTAACTCCTACCAGGCGCGTCCCCGGGTGGCGGATTGGGGATTGCACACCCTAGTTTATCCCATCCTAGTACTTACCTGTTTCCCTTTCCTTTTACCTACCCCATACTTACCCTACCGGTAGAGGAGAAAGAACGTTCCTACCCGGCGCCTTGGAGAAACCAGGATGAAAAACAAACGACCCGTTTTAGGAAGGAAAACTGAAAAACCCCCATTCCACGGTCAAGGATTAAAATGGAATTGGTGAATGTACAAATAATCCCCAGGAGGGTCCAGAAACCGAAGCTGACGGGGAATCACTCTCTGCTTTAGCAGACTGCTCCACGGAAACTGGGGAGAGCAAACACTCACAATCCAAACAAACGCAGACCACAAAAAAATTGCTATATCTGCCAGATTTGAAAGAAGGCAAGAGCAACTCACAAATCTCGCCAGTTACAACACCAAGAGACAAAAATGAGACGAATTCCGCAAGTGGGTAAACTCAACGTTTTGCAACACGCCAAGCAACACTCCAAACCAATACGAAAAACTCAGAAAATTGAACATAAGAACATCTCCATCGCAAACAATATGGGAGACTAACAACATGGCCACAGAGATTCACCCTCAATAAGAAAAAATATGGGATTCGTTGACTTAACCTGGAATGACGAGGAAAAGAGATCGCGAGGAAAAAAACGGTCGATGAAGAAATTCCCATTCGCATCTATGATTCTAGTAGCAACATTAAGATTCTAAGGGAACTACTAAAACAGTTAGAGGAACAGACTGGGAAGCTGGACGCCCATATAATAGATAACCCAAAAATCAAGAGGGAAATCAAGGATGGAAATCGGAAAATGAGGAACATACTAAGCAAAATTAAGGAATTTGGTCTCCAAGGCGACGAAATGAGCATATGTAACGAAGACAACAAAATAGGGAACAAAAGCAAAAAGAATCAAGCAAATAAAGAATGCCAGACAAAAGAGGCTGGGAAGTTTGTTGACGCGTCAACACAAACGAACATGGTTAAATCAGCTTGGAGTGAAAGTGTATCAAACAACGATTTACTCGAAATTAAAATTTACGAAGACTTCCAAAAGGCTACGTTAAAGGCCTGACAGGAAGATATCTTCCAAAATATTAAAATAAACGGAAGACGCCTGTAACATGGTCATTGCTACAGCCGAAGACCCCCAAAGGAATACATGAATACAAAGAATGTACAGAGAAAGATATCCAGAACTAGCGGAAATGGCAGAGCCAGTTGATGTGCTGGAAAAAAATACTACGCGGAGATACACTAACAACGGATGCATCGAACAAAAACGCACAATAGTTAAAATTAACGTGATAAACACTGAAGTAGAATTGTGGGGTAAACTGCACGATGTCAAAAAATTCGCAAAGAAGCAAACCGTAACACACATAGTGACACACAAATTATCCAAAATGCCCATAGACTTTGCAAGGAAGATACTGCAAGCGGTCTTCTCCTCAACGATCATTCAAATCGATCTCTACATACCGGAGCAAGAACAGGCACTTGTAAAAAGAACGGACAAGCTAATTAACCGAAAAGAGAGATCAACGTCTGCGTTGGTCATTGATAAGAAGGGCAGAGATTAACGCACACTGCTTAGTGACGTCAAAAAAAGGACTCAATGAAGTTAAGGAAAAACAAATAATAAGAAATATAAAAAGCACAGAAGGCGGAAAAGTTTTGATAGTCATGGACAAGGAAGCACAGAAGGTACAAATTATCAAAGGCGCCATTAAAAATAAAACAGCGGGTGTCTCAGTAAGGGAAACTGGCGGTAACACGAATTCGAAAACCCTACATATTAAGGGATTGGATTGCAACACAATCAAAGAGGAGGTCGGTCAAGCTATATGCAACAACCTACAAGGCAACCCAATTTTCCTAAAAGTTGGAGACTTGCTACCAAGCCGATTCAATATGCAAAATGTATTTTTAATTTTTGAATCCTGTTTGTATTGATCGTCTTCCGATGGCCCATCCAAAGCTCCGCTCCCCGGAAGTTCGACCGCAATCGAACAGAGTCCGATTTGTGACTACCTCCCCATTCCTAATTTTCGTTACCAACAGGTTTCGTTTTACGACGTCATTTACAGGGGGGCATTAATCAAGTATAGGACTTATATATTTTTTCGATAGGCTAATAATTTTGATATTTTTATTACGGCGCTGTCCTTGATTTGAATTCTAGTGCTATTGCTAATCGGATAGAATTAGATGGAATGGTAAGCTGGGCTTACTATTCCATATAATTATTTTAAGAAAAAAATGGCGCGTATGTTGGGATTCGAACCGAAAACCTCTAAGTCGCAAGAAACCTCTGCGCGTTTTCAATTGAAATATGTACTTTAATCAATATTTAAAACGAAGGTGACTAAATTGTTTAGAAATTTTCGAAATATTGATTGAATTCCATTTAGTGGATAAGGAATTATAATTTAGTCCAAATACTCTTTTTAATTTTCTTCAAATTATAAACGATATTTATATAACGCTTGTAGTGTTAGAAAGTACGTTAATCTTAAGAATGGCTAAACAAATAATATTATGTATTACCGCCTTCCATGAATCCAGAGATGTACGCATACAAAATTAATCCATTTTAAATATGTAGCATTAATGCTTGGACAGCAAGTAGAGCATCCTAGCGTCATGTCCCTCAACTCGCTTATATTTTTATTCATTCAACCAGTCTATTTATGCAAAGATTTAAATCTTTATAACTTAAGCATAATTTGTTTGTAGTTACTTCACTCATTAACACTGATTATATTACAGAATATTAATAAAAATTTTGAAGCGGAACGACGTCAACAAATCAAGCACAAATAACCTACACCTGAGAACATAACCCTCATTGTTTTATGTTGACCGCCAAACTCTCGAAGTTGTAATAAAAATAAAACATGGTAATATCTCATAGAAATTGAAACAAATTAACTCATTTTGTGATACAGTTGTAGTACTTATATGTAATTTATTTCTAGTTGTTCTACTCATTCTTCAAGTCCCTGGTTGGGAAGGATGTTGTGGTTGAATTGAAGAATGATTTAAGGTATAGTTATAGCTTGGCAATATTCCTGATTGTAATTTAATTTATGTTTTTAGTATATGTGGAACTCTTCACTCTGTGGATCAGTATTTAAACATCAAACTGACTGATATCAGTGTTACTGACACTGAGAAATATCCGCACATGGTAAGGTGTATGCAATAAGTGAAGATATGTTTGTAGTTAATCCAATGTACTTCTTTTAGTTATCAGTAAAGAATTGTTTCATTAGAGGGTCTGTGGTACGATATGTACAACTTCCAGCAGATGAAGTTGATACCCAACTCCTTCAAGATGCAGCAAGAAAAGAAAGTAGTGTACCAACACGATAATGATAAATACTATTAACTGTCTTCATTATTATTTTAATTTTTTCTTATCAGTTATTTTCTTATTCTATTTATCCCTTCAATATTAAGTTATATACGTTTTTGGAAAATATATGATTATTTTACATTAACATTAATGTTTTAAATAGTGGTCCAAAATGTCTAAAATTTTTTTAAGCAGGTTTAAATATTATAATATATATAATTTATTTACATAGATAAAATCTTACTTTTGGCTTAAAACTTAGTTATGTATCATCACAATTATTTACTAATCCATAGTTTTATATATCATTTGTCTAATATTATAAATGGAGAAAAATTGTGTACTATATACAATGATCAAAATACAGTACATACTGCTATTTACAAACAATTATAAATAAATAATTTCTAGTGTGACAAAATGAATAACTGTAAATCAGTGTTAAATAAGTAACAAAAAAATAATTTTTGATGCACCAAAGTTATTAAACATTAAATGTATTTACATTTATATTGTAACATAATGAGTGACTAGAAAGTGAATAAGTTATTTTGTAAAAAGTTAAATTCATTCCATTAAATATTATTGCTCTGAATTAAAGTATGAATTTTGCATTAAATATAGTTTATCTATTGGATTAATTATTCCTCCGCCAGCTGAAATTCCATCATGGGGATGCTGGTGACCAGACTGTAATTCTAAATTCTGCAAGGACATAGTATCGGATGTTGCTTCATCTAAATGGTCAAAATTGGTGCTATCATCCATTGAGATATCAGAGCTGCAGAAGCTTTCACCAGAATGTGCAGGATATGCATCTATAAAAATTTAATGTTATTGATATTTTCATTCTTATTCGATTCTTGTTTTAAAATATAGGGGCTTAGAGCTCTCATAAGACTCACCGTCCGGTGAGTATGGCATGTTTGGGTTTAAAGGTTGGGTGGCCGAATTGAAACAGCCCAATCCTAAACCATAATGTCCATGTTCACTGTCCGGTGACTCAGCTTTGATGTGCTTTACATCCTTAATGCAATCACCTTTGTCTTTATCGCTAGAAGACTTGCCATCATCCTGTTTAGCTTTGCGTTGAATTTTCTTCATTTTTGCTCGCTGATTCTGGAACCATACTTGCACAACTCGAACACTAAGTCCGGTCTCTTTCGCAAGTGCCTCTCGCACTTTTCGGCAGGGCTTTGGGCTTACTTCAAAAGATGCCTTAAACTGTCTTCGTTGTGCTGATGTTAATATTGTTCGTGGTCGTTTAGGACCCCGTCTACCATCGCGCGGCCTTGTATTTTCATCCAAGAGATCATCATCACCCGATCCCACTGCTTGCTGCATTAGATACATCTCCTTTTCGAAATCTTGCCTACAGAATAGTTGCCCTGCTCGTAGAACAAACTGTTCACCTTTCTGCAAAGGTTGGCAACAGACGACGCAGATGAAGCAAGCCAAATGATACACATGTTGCTGGGCACGCATTACCATTTCATGTGGTAAAACTCTATCCCCGCAGCGTGTACATTTCACTCCAAAAATCCTATAACAAGACACAAGATATAAATAGAAATATGAAATATGACGCAATTAAATTTAATAAATTATTACAAATTGCTTTTTTTATTTGAAAATCTTTTTGCATTTGTGTATGACTGGAAATTTCCTTTAATACTCAACGATAAGCGTAGAATTTTTTATTGAATTCGCTTCGTTGGATTTCCTTTGAGATTGATGCAGTGATTTCTCTTTGTCGCTCCTTGCGCGCAAAGGGGAGAGATATTTACACATCAACACGTACATATAGTGAATGAATTTTTTTGAATGGAATGTGTTCCAAATATTGCGTTGAATTTACATTTCAAAAGATTGCAAATAAAATACGAACAACACTCACCTGTCGTAGTCTGCCTTGCAATATAATTTCGTATTTCTCGTGTAGCAGGAATGATTTAGCAATACGCCACAAATACTACATGCCAAGCAATGTTCATGCCAACTTGTATCCGCAACGCGCATCAAATATCTGTCGTGAATCTTTTGTCCACATCCTTCGCACATTTCATAGTTTTTCTCGCATTTTATCAGCTTACGATCTGCAAAGATATCAAGCCTATTATAAATTGTCTTGTTTAATGGCTTTACAATTAATGTATTCCTAGGTGAAATCATGAAAATTCATGTTCCGTTAATGGAATGTGGATGAAGGAACGCATTCCGTCGGGTGGAATAGCGGTACGACTGACAGGATGGCAGGATGAAGTTTCATTTAAGTGTATTTGCTGGAATTGAAGTGTGATGTTTAGGCTACGAACAAGGAAAACGTTTTCTGGTTTTCGCATAATGAATTTCACTCAAGAATGAATAATTTCTACCATGATTAGCGGTGGAACGTTGAAGGAGGGAGCACAATAAGGACGAAGGTGCACACGCTTGATTAACCAAGCAGCCATGCGTGTGGCACAAGAATGTCGATAACGTTCACTCAAGGAAAACATTTTAATATTGATGAGGCTTTGATCTGTTTTGTTGTCAACGTTGGAATATCATCCGTATTTACATACCTATACGTCCATTGCATTCCGATTGTATATTATTCTCCGGCATCATCACATTGTTGATTTGCAAGTTTGGATAGAATTCCAACATTTTGAATTACGCACAACTCAATTGTTCTAATATTCACTTGGCAATAAAGAGTCATATATCACAGAACAGAAAACTAGAGAATTGTTGCACTACGGAGATGATCAACTAGGTGGTCGGTGATCACTGAACCAATGCGAGCGGGAAAAACTTGAGCAAACTTTTTCGCGCAACTTCATCGACCTGTCCGCCAAATTTGTCACTTCTGCGTGTAGTTCGTCAGTGGACGACAGTGTCGTATCCGTGGTGTCTCTTCCTTAGCTATAGTTTCACATCGGGTGACACAGTGGATCAAAACGAGGGTTGAAGACGACGCCCCACCCTCTAATAGGTTTTTCCAAGCAGCACAGCAGCTTGCGTGCATGTGTGCGCTCCGCAGCGTCGCGACGCTATGTGGACTCCATGAGCGACGTGCTTTGAGCTCACTTTGCCTTATCAGCTCCGGGAAAATGTGAGCGCGTATTTGATTTTGGGGCGGCATTTCCACGACCCTTCTCCTCGACGCACCGAGCCTGCGCCAGATACCTTCAGCCCCACTCAAATGCGCCGCCAGTCCTGCTCTAGAAGCGCCTTTACCAATTCAGCGATATTGCGATTTCTGCGTAATATTACAGCGGACGCTTTTCTCATTTTGCTTATCGGTTACATCTCAATGAAGTTTGCAGTTATTTCAAATTCAACCGACTTTAAAAATCGTTCCACTGCAAAATCCTTGCAATGTTGCGTTTAAATAAATCGCGCAATAAATATCTCTGCCAATGCAAAATAGCCGGTTTATTAGAATTTTTCTTTGGTTCAGTTAGCACTTAGCGTTCAGCATTACTGGAATCCCAGTCTGCGGGTCTCCAATACAAGTGTTTGTGGTCATCACGGGCTAACATTGCAGCAACACCTGTGTCGACATTGTTAGACATAGTTCACACCATCGAGTGCGGAGTTCCAGGCGTGTTTCGAGGTCTTCCGAGTTCGCATTACTTCATGCAATGCAATCCTAGAGTATTTCTGATCAATTGAATTGTATTATCCATTATACATTCATAGTAAAGTAAATTCTATTGAACCACGCAGTCATCAGGCCATCTTCTGCCGGCTGTTGCACTTTTCATAAAGTTGATTTGCATGAAAAACGCGGTTTCCATAAAAATTAAGAAAATGGAGCGCATAATCCAGTTATCAAAGCGACAAGTGAATGATGCCACCCTTCACAAAGCCCCAAAAATTCATTATTTTTTTCCTGATTCAGTTACACTCCACGAGTGGATTATCGCTAGGCCAGCTTGTTTTTGCATGATGGATGGACAATTCTCGGTGACAACCAAGTGCATGGTCCATGGTGGGTGTATCGCTCTGTGACGAACAGGTTATTACGTATTGTTTTCATTGTACGCATAGCACTGAGTCTGCAACAAATCGGGAATTTGATGCACGCCGTCAAAAAGTATCCTCCTTCATACGTAAATGTCCGTGACTAAAACGATGCAGCTGCATCTTGTTTACCCCCAGACATCATCATTACAATATCACAACCCCAAGTTCAAAACAAGAGTAAACCGAATTTGGTCTGCAGCAGCACAATCCCCTTTTTCGCAAACAGCGCGAACAATTCCCGCACCCCTAACTCCAAGTCATGTTTAGTACCCATATAATTTTTCAATCTGTTTTAGTAAATTACAAATAATTTTTCGCACCTCACTCGCCACCCTCGCACAATACTTACGCGCATTTGTTTTGCCCGTGTATCAAAATCAAACAAATCTTTGTTAGCGTATATTCCATTGAATTCTGCACGTGTTCGTCCTGAAACTGCAAGGCGCTTTTTGGTTCATCTAAATTCAATTGGAAACTTGTAGCATGCATACAAAGTGCGCGCAATTTCTTTCCTTTCTTGCTAATTCTGACAGTGCGCCGCTGACATGACTGAGTGCCAAACGCGCAATGTTCGTCGTGGAAACGTGAAAACTTCGTCGACTTCTGTTCCGCGCAGTGTCTGGAGGGCACCAGAGTGCGCGCCGCGTGTCCCTGATTAATGACAGAACTTAATTAAAAGTAAAATTTGAAAGAACATTGCTGACATTTTCTCTCATCTACATACAATGGAAACCAATACACTTTGCGCCTGTACGCACGCGTGTACGTTTTTCTCCCTGGAGCGCACCGTTTAACTTCAACTCGACGCATGTTGCACTCTTGCAATTGATATCAACGATAAAGCACCACCAGCCATGCAGATAAGTAACATGCACTGCAGTAAATCTCGTGGGAATGATGCATATCGACACCGTACTTATGACGCTTTAAAGTTATACGTATGAATAGATAACGCCTAGAGTCAGGATGGGAAGCTTTTTTGCTTTGGGCGCACGCGTTTGAATGACAAGCTTAAGCCCTGCTAAGTAGGCGTCTATATGATATTGATATCATCATCAATAGAAAAGTTGCTCAGGTGAATACGTACAGCTTAATCATCATCCATGACGCGTGTCTCAGATTTTAAAAAGTTGGTTACCTATGGGTAAAATTGCAAATATTCACAATTCATTACACACGTTTTTTTATAAACTTGTCCTTAACGAATTTTCCGCTTTCACTGAATTGGGCAGATGCAATTTGCAATGACAAATTATAAAATCGTTTACAATTATATTCATTACCTATGCATTCTTGATTTTTCAAGTTTGATCGTTTGGAGACATCGAACGCATCGAACAATACTGATTACGTACGCATGCACTAGCTGAGAAGGAGTTTGAGTGAAATGCAAAGGCGCGTGAGGGAATCATCCGGGCTCTCGCACAGCACAAAAAGCATGGATGGGCACAGGAACAAAAAGAGGAAGCATGTTGTGCAACAAACGGAGATTTCCCTTTGTACAATAGTTTCGCTCCGGCATGCACAACACAAACAACATGCATGCCCAGTGCTTCTAGCGTTACCGCAGAGGTACCGAGAGCATTATTAGCCCGCTTGATAACGCACCGGTGCACACGAGTGAAAACAGTTCACGCTGTGCCATTGCAATGGCCTCTTGAAGCCTGGATGATAGCAGTTGTTCCTATATCGCTGCAATAAGAAAATATAATAACTGAAGAGTTGCGTGATGAGTGCCAGCCTCTTATAGGATTTGTAATGGGGAAATTAGTTCTCTTCACTCATTGCAATGACCCATATTGACAAGAGCGAATCACGCAGTGTTGGGATTCTTAACCACTTTTGCGGTTATTTTCGATGTATTTCTCGTTAGCCATGATTTAAATGGAGTTAATCAACTAATTAGGAGAGTGTGCAATAAGAAAAGATGCATTTAATTGTGTTCAATATCCGCTTAGCTAAACTGACAACACCAAGTTTACATTGAACAAGGAAGAATCATGACTTGGGGCAACTATGTCAATGTAATAAGAAGACAATTTGTTATGATACCAAGTTTCAAACATTGGCGGTAAACATTCATGGAAGTGCGCATCATTAATTAATTGCTTCTGATATAGGAACAATCAGTTGTTTGTTCAAGTTCGTATTTTTTGCCTATTAGAAAACTGCTTTGAAAACTCTGGCCATGACATCACTCATACTACCGACTGTTGATATCAGCAACATTTATTTGTTATTTACTTGCATTATTACAAGTATTATGCGTTCGCTACATAAACGTCACATTGGCAAATTTACGATTGATAACCTTCTATGAGCTGTGATCTCTCGTCTTTTCAACAGCAAATCGCATTTAATAGGGTATCAAGTAAGTGTAGTGTTTATTTAGTCTGGTGCTGGTTAAGAAGTTGTGCGATTAATTTTACAATCATGAAATCACTTTGTTTTGTCTTCCTAGTTCTTGTGTTAACAGTGTGTACAGTCTATGGTATTTGTTATAAATTTGTCATGAAAACAATGTGACTAGTAAGCTAAACTAATTTAATTTAATTTTAGGTTCATGTCGCTCTCATCAAGATGCATCGTTCTGTCCGGACAGTGCTAGTCGAGCGGAAATCAACAAAAAATCACAGCGAGGGAATTTGAAAATTATAGACTTGACTATTAAGTGCACGGATGAGAAAGGAATTGTAATTGATTCATGTCAAGATGAAATACCGAATGAATATCCGGATGTTCATATAAACGTTTATCAATTTACTGCCCGTTACAATACCGGAATCAATTCGCATAAACATCATAACTCGGAAAATGTTTATAACTACGATGGTGAAGTGAATGACTTGCTCGCTTAATTAGTTGATATCCCAACTGCTAATGATTTTTGTATTTTTATAATGTACTCAACTTATGAGTGATTCTCGCATCTGTAAGTTTAATAAATCTGTCATCGTAAGAGTTGGCTGTATTTTGGATAAACATGCATCGCAGTAGTATGCAATGCGTATTCCGTAAGGGTGTTTTTGTGTGCAAATCGCGCGCGCGACCCCCACGGGCGCACCACGTGCTGTGCGCCTCAGCGGCTTTATTGAAGACATTGCCAATATCCGTATAGCGCCCATCATGGAGGAGGTGATCGCTTAGCCGGCTGATACCTTTGAGCTGGGCACACGCGCACAATTTTGCTCCCCTTCCGAACCGCCAGGATCATCCACCGTATCCCACACATTGGCGTACGCACTGCACCGAAGGCGACGGTGGCACCGGCACGTGTCGTCGCCGAGAAAACATTCAATTGATGTATTTATTGCGCGCCGCCCGACGACTATTTACAAATTGCCCTCGGGGTTATCTCAATGTCTGATCTGGGTTTTTCATATTCTACCAGATTTATGTATTCCAAACGTATGCTTTACCTCTTACATTTCTTTTTCTCACATACCGATGAAAGTCCTTGATAGCTTGATATCACTAATTTAAACCATAGATTTTCATACAGTTAAAAAGAATTTTCATTAGTCGCCTAGCTTAATTAGCATTCGTTAGTAATGGTGGATACATCAGTGAAAATGTATAAACGATTCAGTTATTAACTGATGACTGAACGAACGTCCAGGCACGTGGCGCAACTTACGCCAGAACAATCAAAAAGGGCTCGATTTTATTTATTCATAGCAGACGATGCGTATGCACGCCAATAAACAATCCGCATATTTCTCCCTTGGGGGCCGCTCTCCTAACCCCTACACCTCCATTCCGGTTGTCATCGCGTTTTAATTATGTTTCTCAGGCTTTTAACTTGCTACTAAACTTTCAGGCCATTTGGTTATAAATATCACTTTGTCAAGACATGAATCCTTCCCACATGTAACTCTTTTATTTTTAGGAAATAAGTTAAGTGCTAAGTTCTTCTGGATCTAATTAATTCTTCGTATATTTTAATCCATGTAGTTGCGAGCTTAATTTTTCTAATAAAACAAAATTCACAGCCAACCTTTTTCTGTATTTGGGAGACCTAGATATGCATATATAAATTTGATAAAGGAAAAATTTAATCCCGGTTGACACCGATCCGGGGTTTTGATGGTCAACCAACGGGTGGTCGTCGCAATATTAAAGTGATGTGCGCGCGTTCGATGCACGCGCCGCGCACACGTTCATCATATATTCGCCCGTTCGTTATTAATCCCAACATCAACAGGGTGCGCATCCACAGGGATTACGCGAGCGTGAAATATGTTTATATCACGTCACTGTGTATTTTCCCTGGTGCACCGCTATGAAGTTTTACATCCATCGTTCGCGCGCCACCGAAAACTTATGCAAACATGCATGGCGCATCACTCAGTGCGTACCGCTTTTCGAGGATTATTGCGCATACATTCATGTCATAATAACGGCAAGTAGTCAAAGAATATATCAACAAACAGATATTAATATAACTACGTTGCAATATATATCATTAGCGTGTGAATTCCAAAATGTGGTTTACTTTCGTCCTAAATTTGTTGACAAATATATAATTATCTTCAATTTTATATCTTTTGAAATTACTTCTTCACTGATACGTAATATTTATAAGTTGTTTGAATACAATACCATGAAACTTGCGGTAAACCAAACCAAAATTCAGGTTGCCCTGCATTAGTAAATATGAGTTCAACCCTTGCACAAGGCTTGATAAAGTTAAGAAACTATTAACTGCCGTCGGTTGGGCGGCGGTCGAGGTGGTCCCGACCGACTTAGCGTATTATAAATGTCAAATGATGCCGACTGCGGCAGATCGTGTCCGGAAAAGCCGGGAAAGTCGCACGCCTTTTATGAATAAAGACCGGGTGTAGCGCTCGGCGCGTGTTAACCGCGTGCCGACCGCCCTTTGCCAACCTTGCAAATAGTGCCGTTTAGTGTCACATCCGAAAAGGCGCTAGATGCCCATTTAATATTTATTTACGCCACACGCATACGCATTTATTACCGCCAATTGTCATTTGCGATTAGTGTAACTCATTGCAACTGAAATTTGGTTCAGTTCAGCGAAAGGAAACTTTGATCAAAGTGGCTTCTCATACTTTTGCAATTTTAACCTGAGAGAAAAGCGTATGAAGTGCACTGCGCTATATTGGTTGACATTTCGCCTGTTTTCATTTATTTACAATTTCGTCGATTGCATTCAGTGTAAACACGGAACACGGAGCGTTCGCGCAAAACTTTTGTTGCTCGAAGGATTGTTCGTCAAGCGCCCTTCGTCTTTGTCTGCCGGGGTGCTTGGCGTGGCGTTCGTCTTAGAGAGATATAAAGAACGCGCGCTCGCGGAGAATCTATGGTTTGCCATCCATAGCGCACACGAACCGAAGGAGGGGTGCGCTTTGCTTTTCCACCGTTCACTCCGCTGCCGCTGCCGCCACCGCCGCTACCACCGCCGTCGAAGCGCTCTCGCTCCGACTTTTAATAAAACTCTTGTCTGTTAGGATCTGATAGATGACTACACCCCAGTCAGATATTAAACTACTGCGGTGGGGTAAACGAGAGCAAGGAGCAGAGAGCAACGCGAATGCGAGGGGCAGCAATACTTACAGGGTGTACAATCAATTTTCATCCCAAATTCGTACCTTCCTTTTCCTGAATTAATTTTCTGATTAAATTCAATTCCAAATTATCCTGATTATAGATAGATTTAAGTATATTCAAGGATTCTTCAAAAAATCCCGGGATTTTCGGTTTTCAGTTATTACACAGCACTCTTTAGATCAGAGATCGCGGGGGCGGTCGAAACAAACACACGCATACGCACACATGAATGTCGATCGTGCGCGGATTGGATGTTTCGACCCTCTATCGAGTGTACATACAGGGCAAATGCAGCACTCGAACATCCCGACAGGATCGTGCGCTCTCTTTTGGCGCTCTTCCCGCTTTTTGGCATGCACATACGGAAACTTTCATTTCTCCAGATTTTCGCTCCCAACACATCCCTATCTTTCTGTATACACTTGACTTGAACGCCGAGTATCATTCGAGTATTTGCGCAGCTTCGTTGCTTGGCTTCAAGCGCACTCGGGCGCTTTGTTTTTATTTTGTTCCTGTTTACTTTGTACACGTCACTTGTTTGCCTCGCGTTTTATTTCCGATCAAACAAAATACATCCCTATGCATGAATACCCCTCAAAAATTTTATTCAATTTCTGCCATTTTATGTTCAAAAAAGAAATGATTTACTTCCATAGTTGAATTTGTGGTTAACACCTGTTTAATTAGCGATCGCATGCAACCAAATTTTGCAGAATGCATGTGCAACATGCTGCAAAAACAATTTAGAATGTGTTTTAGCCAACCTTTTATGGCAATAACATATGATGTTTTGCATATTGTTTTCTACGTATTTGCATTTGCAATTGAACAGGCAATGTGCCCAAACAATTTTATCTGTGTGTATGCAGTGGATGCAACTCCGACACGATGATTGTGACTGTTGACTGCTGTTACCATTCCAGAATTTTCCTGTTTATTGTCATGTTGTACGCCGATAACGACGCGCCCGATAACAGCAAGTAGTCAGCCGCCCCCAAAAACCGATGCGGCCAACATTTGTGAACGACCGCAACTTATGCATCGCGGTATTTATTAATATGGAATTGTTGACTACTACGGACTATTGCGTACATTTCCGACTAGTTCAACATTGAACCTTGTGTCGTGCACTGTTCGACTCAATAAACATTATTATCGCATGGTTAAATTCCTTTTTGTGTTGCGCTAGGAAATTGTATAAAATATTCGTACATGTTTATTCTATATTTAATATCCACGCAGTCGGTTAAAAAGTAATAACTTTAAAATGCAATATGCAATAAGCAAGCAAAAATTATCACTCGACTTTTATTAACTGAAAACATCATTCGCAGCCTCTCCAGCGTGTGCGCGCGCGTGCATATTCTCTTCATTGTCCTCGCTTGCACTTGTGCAAAATTGCGAAATACGTGGTGCATACGTAGTTCATAAATAAACAGCGCGGATGGATGCAATGGTGCAATACAAATGCTGAAAGCATGTGTGTTAAAAATTGTTTGCGGTTTACGCGCATCCATTTTGCGCCCTTTTGGTCCCGCCGCCCGCGTTTTTTATTGTTACGCATAAAAGCAGTCGCTATAAAACAATAACACTCGCTCATATTTTCTTGACGACTCGATTTTTCATCATTTTCTACTTAGGATCACGTTTATAAAAAGAACACCAACTCTATCGAATGATTCCGTAACTTGACTTGATCATTTATTTATTGCTACGCCCAAAGTTTCAGTTTGTTCTCAGGTCTTAATTGGAGATCGGGCTTCAAGGAATTAACTAGTGCTTGGTTTCGTTCACGGAACACTTTGTATGTTTGGTAAATAAATGTGGATATTTGCAAGAAGGCGGCCTGGAGAACATAAAATATACACGAGCGTAAAGTAAATGTCGGCGTTGGAGGAAATGCGCGACCTTTCCTCATCATTCCGCTTCAACTTCTCTCTGCGCTTGATATGCGTGTGTAATATGAAAGCGCACCGGAGCGAACTGGGAAGGCTGTAAGAGAGACTCATCCCGTAGTCTGGTCGCGCTATTACAGGCGTCCTGGCGTGCCTGCCTTTACCACTTTTACCTGTTTATAAGGGATAATAAAGTGTTATGACATCGTCAGCACGGCGCCCTCATTTCGTTTCTTATGACGGCTCTTGCTGCTCTCGTTGTTTTACATACGCGCACAAAGATTTCAAATTACACAAATTCTTAAACGTTCAAAAACTAAAACTACAAACAAATATCATCTGTGCATTTTTCGTTCATTCGGATTTAGTCCTCGTGATTATTTTGCCAGAGTAACATTCATCAAAGCACACAACAAAAGGGTTGCATTCATACATCACATTAAATCACATTGTTGATTGTTTTATTGCTTAATTCCTCTCA
>JARJDV010008156.1:0-167043 GCA_030264675.1 Anaulacaspis nigra | reverse complement strand
TGATGTGGTCGCCTAAACGAAATCCGATTACTAATTTCCATGAAGTCTTGGTTTCGCCTTTCAACTTCTTCAGCGTGGGCAGCCAGATGGCAATTTACAAAGCATAAATTGGTATCATGCAGCTGGAAGCTTACGGCAACGCCTCCTTTGTTACCCATTTTTCCCAATATGCCCGTTCCAGCATAATCTATCGATACGTTGGTGACGTATTCAAAGTGACGATAGTTTATCATCACAGCAAGTTGAATTCCTACCAATCTCGCAAGTCCAACAAGTCGATATCTTGCGCCTGAATGAATAGACATATCTAATGCACGCCTGATAACATAGAAATACAAACGAGTAATATTCATTCATATTTTTGCACCCTCAGTTTATAATGTAATTAGAAGTTATACACACTGCCACTCAGCTTCACGAACAGTTTCGTTGAATATGAAGGCTTCTTTACTTAAATCCAATTCCTGAAAGGCAATGGCATAGATATCAGGTGGATCAGGTTCATTTTCTAGCCACTCTCGGAGAACATTTGGATTTGTTGGTGGTGGTTTGCCATTGACATTCCAAGTGCCAACAAATATACTGAAATAATTTATGTTCAAACGGAATTTTATGGTATTTCTAATTTACTCACGTGAATGATTCTTGGTGAGTATATTCTGCTTTCTTGAGATCCAGCTCATACTTCAGTAATGATTCGCGATTTGTACTTATTCCTCCTCCTTGTGTCATTTTCTGACGGGATACCGATATATCACTACAAGACTACAAATAGATATTATTAAAGTACATCTGATATTTAGAAGTATCTAATTACTTCATCTTCCATTTTGATGTTGCCTATTAATTTTGCTGAATAAAACTGCTCCAACCACAGATAATCAGATGATTGTTGATTACAATCTAAAAAGCATCTTCAGTTAATTGAAAACAAGAATATATAGTGTATGATTTAACTCACACTCTTTTGCTTTGACAACTTCAGTTGCAAATTTTGCACTTGCAAATCCAATTTCAACTTTAAAGCTAAGCAATTGATGCTTGTATTTTATGTTATATATGATATGTGACTGAATGTCTGGAATGGAATCAGTATCTGAAAACATATATTCAATGAGATATGGTTAAGAATAGCTGTATTACATTTACATGAATCCACATACCACAGTGAATGTTATTGTCAACTGGAATTGCTCTCTCAACAGTAAGATCAGTAAAATCCTTAGGAATTGTATGCTCTGATATTAGTACAAATAATCCATAACTTGTGTGATTTTGAACCAATGCTAAAATACGGTGGTCAGCAACTAGGTCTTCCCTTGCCAATTGCACATTCAATAAAATCTATTTTTAGTTAAAGAAACAATACGTTTACATACTATCCAATTGTCGAATATACTAAGCACTCTTCACCTTAATTACACAAATAATGAAATTATTCGCTGCCTTAGAAAAAAGGATACACTTCTAACTATTTGGGAATCGTTGAATTTTGCTTGCACTACACTTATTATTCCTGCAAATTGGGTTTTTTCCGATAGCATAATTTAAATTAAAATGCACCTAAGCAGTTTATGAATGTTATACCTTGTAAACATTTTATCATCGAGTATTTAAGTGGTTAGTTAAATAAAGAAATTTCATATCTAATCATTATCGTTTATACATGATAACCTCGAAAAGCAAGTTCTCGCAAGTTGAGATCAATAGAACATTTAAAGAAGTAAGAATATTCACCGACAGTGGCGCCCCTTCTATATTGTGATAGTCATTTTAAGAGTGAACATTCAAACTAACAATTGAATCGTAAATCATAATAAACACTTTTAATTTCGGTCGTGTCTAAAGTTATCCCAAGTTTGGTTCAATACTTGTAATAATGTCGTGTATATTGTGGATTCATTGTAACAAATGTTTCGTTGATTACAAAACACAAAAACAATATTATATTACACAGTGTAAACATATAATTTGCGTTTCATGCCAAAAGAAAATTGGTAAAGTATTTGAATAAACAACCGCAATTAGCACAAATAAATAAATATTCCAGATCATGAACGCAGATGCCCTGTTTGCAACGGCACTACCAGTTTTGATTTGTTGAATAAAAATTCTCCGCAAAATATTATTCAATTATTTGATACCAACATTGAAAATGTACCATTAGGACGAGTAGCAGATGTAGGGTATCATGAAGTATTTTCTAAGTTGGTAAAACAAGAACTTTAACAGATTTTCAGATTTCAAATGGAAAACAGAGATGAAGCCATAAAGAACTCGCGTGATAAGTATCAGAAAGTTAAGTCCATGTACATGGAATTAATGGGGAAGTATACAAAAATGAAAAATGACATGGAACAGCCAGGTTCCTGTTACAGACCAGCCCCTTACTATGGCATGGAGACACCTATGAACCCAATTCAACGGAATGTAGCAAACATATCATCAATCGGTAGAAACTCTATGCAAGGATATGCATCAAACTCTCCTGTAGCTCCCATTCACATGCCCGTAGGTTTTAATTTCTATCCACAATTGAGATACTTACTTACCTGATTTATTGACGCAACACTATCTATTTTATTTCAGAACTATCACATGCAGAGGAATCAAATGCCAACCCACAATAGACGTCAATATCCTCCAAACAATTCAATAGCATCGTCCAGTTATACCCTCTCCGATCTTATGGGACGACGCATATATAAATAATTAATAACGACTTAAAGTTCAACTACATTTAACGTATTAAATACATTTTTAAGTTTCACTTTAATCAATCTTTAAAGAAATATTGAATAAGAATAATTTCTCAGTTAATAACAAAATAGAAATTAAAGTACAAGTTTTTTCTGTCAAGAAAAATCTGAATTGAAAAACAATTTTCAAATACAATCAAACGCAGTAAATAAAAAAAGAAACATTCGTCAAGTCATATATCAGCTATTTTCATGTATAACAAAGATATTAGTTAAATTCCATTAATTTCTTTCACATTATCTCAATTCGTTTTTTTTTCATCATCATCTTCTTCTGCTATTGTAATAATTATCATTTAGCTGCATATTCAATATTTTTATCACTTATTGGTCACTGGATTTTTCACAAATTCCAAAATACATAATAGTATATCTATATAAAACATAAACCATGTAGAACGCAAAAACGAAGTTAACTCAATCAAAATAATAAAAGAACTAAATGACACTCGGACAAATATAAAGTATAAATAAACTCAAAAAAATATCAACTAAATACAAATTGCCCATTTAACAAACAGAAACTTAAGACTCCTTTAAATTAAGACTTAGATAAATTAAAATGATTACTTTACGATGATTATCGACATAGACATTTGAAAAATATTTCGTACTTAACTAACACTAGAAAGAACATAACAGAGTGTCTTTTTTGAACATTTTCCATGATGATTTTTTTCGTACTTTTTCAAACTTGTTGAACAAACCCCATGGTTGTTCGCTCTTCAAAATGTTCATTTACATAATTCTCGTTATTCTATTTGTTTAATATATAAATATATCCAAACATAACATTTAACATTTTTGTTACTTTCAATATTTCGACCAAACATACACACACACAACGCACCGCACACACAATTCTCATATATGATTCGATCCAAACAGTTTGTATTTTTTGTTTGTAATTTTCACTTAGTTACAATTATTGGTTGTGAATGCCATTCACTCGCGTAATTGCAATGGCACACGTGACACATCGTACTTCACATATTGTGACGGCTTCTTCTTCAGTTATACAGTAGTAATATAAGTAAAATTACTAAAATCCTTCCTTTTTTTATTAAATATATGTTTTATACACGTGGCGCCCCGGCCGCAATTATTGTTATAAATATTCTTCGCAAAAATCTCTCTTCAATTAATTATTAAATCTTATTTATAATTGGTATAAATATTTGGTTTTCTGAATGTAATTCTTGCATGTAATAAAATATTATTGGCGATTATCTCAATTCAGGTGACCGCATTTTACAAACACATTGGGCTGCTTTAGATCTCAAGTTTGTTTCTTGTACGGGGGAGGTGTATAAAAACTAATCGCTCAGTTTTCAGTGCACATTGAAAACAGCATTTTGGATGTGATATTGAACTCAATCACCGATTTATGCAGTAAATACTTCGGTTCTCAATTAAATGTGTGTTTGTGTGTGGTATGCATGTGTGTGTGAACATGTGGGTGGTGCAACGTTCTCCTGAGATATTTTTGCTGAGAGTGTAGTAATTATTCATTTATTTACTTAGTTTGTGTGTGAAAATAGCATGTACGCGTAGTATGTGTCGTTATCAATTCGTTATGCATTTTGCCTTAAGTTATATCGAAACTAAGCGCGCGATAAAGGTGTGTCCGTAAATTATTAATAACAAATAGAGTTAATAATATAAGTAAGTAATAAGTGTGGCACTTTCTTCACTTTTAGTCTTGTTTTTGGACAAATAGTTTTTGGTTTGTTTGCATGACAATTATCGGTATATGATGTTTGTGTATTATTAATTATTATTTATTATTATCCTGCCTTCATTTGGTAACGCGAATGTGTGTATGTGTAGGACGACCAAAAGGACTTTTTACTATTTGGTTTGAAACGTGAGAATTTACTTCTCATCTCGCGTGAATAAAATATATTTGTGATGTCCTCGCCGGCCTTTTGCAGCATTATCCTTCTTTATCATCATCATACACCCAAGCCCACATACACACAGCACACATCGATAGAAATTATTATCTTATAAACATTTAGTCTCAGAAAAGAGTTACGTCTTTTTGTTTCACCTGCAACACAGATTGCATTGATTGCACATTCCGACGCTGCGCACGATTCGTGAATCTCGCCCCCGGCATTAATTTCCTAGATAATATTTTACAAATTCAGCACTTGCGGACATTTAACGCTCCCTTGTGTGATCGTTCATGTAAGTACAGAACAACAAACAACCGACGGCATTGTACAAAGCAGAATCACTCACTCGCTCTTCTCGGATGGAATCTACCCTCTCGCCATTCAAATACACACACTTCACATATCCCAACCACCACAATCTCTACGCTCATTCATACATACCGTGTACCTCTATCAGTGTGGTTCACTATATTTTCCCTCTTGCTAAGTAATTAAAAATATAGTGATAAGTCTTTGAAACCGCCTAAACGCCAGTTAAATTTTGTTAGTTATCACGATGCCAATTCATTTCTATAACTTTTCACCTAACTAAATGTCATTATATCTAGATTGTGATTTGTAAAGTGTGATTTGCTCTTGTTACTCGCACTTAAGGAGTAAGTACATCATCGCATATTTCTCGTCGGCATCCCCTTGGTTAGTTGCTGTTAGTTGGTAATGCTTGCCTTCGTCGTTTCGATCGCATGCAGCGATGCACAGAGAGAGACAGAGAAGAAAGGTCTTCGGTTTTGGTGGTTGTTTGTTAGTTAGTAGTAGTAGTTTGGTAAAAAAATTGCGTTAACTAATACGGTCGTGACGCCTCCTTGGCCCGTTTCAATTGCACTTTGAGTCGCTTGGTGCCGATTTGGAAACCGTTCATCGCCTGTATCGCCTGCTTCGCCGAGGCGGCGTTGTCGAAGGACACAAAACCAAAGCACTTGGATAGATTCGTCTGTTTATCGATAAACACCTTCGCCGATATCACTGGGCCGAACGGAAGAAACGTGGATGCCAGGTCCGTGTCGTTAAACTCCTGCGGCAGGTGATAGATGAACAGGTTGCAGCCTTCAGGTCCTGCAAGCCAGACGTATACATTAGTTACATTAGATTAGACACCCGCCCCCACTATCCACCTTCATCGTCGTCGTCGCGCGCACGGCTAAGGAAACGCGCATGCAATGCGCCAGGTCGAGCATAATAAATTCATTTCAACATGGACATAAATAACGCGTACAGAAATGTGGAATGAAAGGAAAAAACGTATGCGGCGGGCGCGCGCGCGCATACGAATGTCCTGTCTATGCTCGCCGCCGACTTGGTGAATAATGCTATGCGCGCATTGCAAGCATCGCGCAAATCATTAATCATGTGTACTTTGCGGCGGCGGCGGCATTAAAACTGGGGGGCCCTCGCTCACGTAGAATTACTATACTAATGCCACAGGACGAGCGAGAGACTGTGCAAAAAATACGTGCGAATCCAAGACGAAACGGAAAACGTAGCCGGAAGTGTTGTGCGGGCCGTGCGCATCGACATTACCGCATTAGCGGACAAACAAGAGAACAAAACGATCCACCGAGTGTGAAGGACCACGTCGAGAGAGGAGAGAAGCCGCGGCGGCACACAGCGGAAGTCGTCGAAAAAGAGACGCGCTCGCGCGTTGGCTCGCCGGCAGCACATTAGCGCTCGTTCGTCCTGCCGGCCTCGAATAAGCAGCGCACTTTTCGACTCATTTAGTATTTTACGTTTGCTATTCGTTTTGGAACTCTTGCGTGCGTCGCATTCAAAGTCATAGAGCGTGCCAGCAGCCGCCGTCCGTATACCGAATAATACAAAAGGCACACAATTAAAATTTCTTGCGCCGTGTATTGAAAGTCGCCAAATTTTTCGGCGACATTCGGTGTGCGCTCATCCAAATGGCGGCGTGAATTTACATAAATTCAATCCAAACGTCCGTAGTAGGCCATGCGGCAAGAACAACACCGAAATACAAATCTAACACCCTTGCTCATGCCATGCCATTTCAACTCTGCAGCGACGAAATAATGCACGTCTGCAATGCGACGCAATGTGCATAACTAATTAAAACTCTAAAAACCAAATATTTTCCCGTTTTGCCACTCTTTAAACGCACGTAGTGCGCGATTCGTGCGAATCAGTTCGCTTTAAAAAATTACTCGTAATCATTCTACTGTTTGCACCTACAATTTGCGATAAACTCATGGCAAACATTTGCAGAAAATAGATGCGTTCCAAGTGCAAACAAACACTTCACATCACACTCTCTTCGGTGCAGATTGCAATTGATTGCACACTGTCGTACGAGCACGAAATGCCGCCGCCGTCGTCGTCCTAGTCGTCGTTGCTGCCGCCTGCATCATGACAGGCGCCGCCGACGCCCGAGTGAGTGCATTAAGATTAGTAAAGAGCCGTTTGTTTAGACAGCAGCGAAATGGAAACACAAAAGCAGCTTCAAACGCAGACATCAACATCAACGAGCGCAGCACATCACATCATCATCGCGCCCACACGCAACACACACGGCCTGGCCTGTTCTCTCGAGTGGTGCATTTCGCTGATGTGCAGCAAGCACCAACTTCTTTCTTTCAGCACCTCGTCCTCCTTCATCCTGCTGCGCGCTCATCGGAAATAAAAGCAAAATGCCCCAGCAAACGAAAAGCCTCATTGAACAAACAGCAAGTCACATATCAGGAATGAGGACATTGCATTCACGACATAAATATTGACTCTTCAATTGATGAAAGTCTGCGTAACGTGAAGACTTCTCAACAACGTGCGATAGTGAAGACAACCAAAAATATATGCTCTAGCTAAAGGTACCGTAGGGAATCTAAAACTTAAAGTCGGATGTTGTATAAAATACAAACCTTCAACTTGCTTCCCTGCCGCCGCCATCGCCGCAGCCGAAAGGGTAGCATTGGTGAAGAACGATCCGTAGGAACTTAAATCCGCCGTGGCGGCCAGATTTGGCTGCAGGCCGGCTGCTGCGGCGGCTGAGAGCGTCGTCCGATCGACGGTCGTCGTCTTGCCGAGTAGGTTCGCCATACAGAGTGGCGAGGCGGCAGCGGCGGCCGCCGCCGGTTGTGTCATCGCCGCCAACGTGACCAAATTCTGCATGCCGATCGGAGCCAGCAAATTGTCGCTGCCGGCGCTGAGAAGCTGCTGCTGCAGCAGCGTCGTATTGTTCATCGTGTTCATCGCCTGCAGGAGCTGCAACGACGTCGCATCGTTCGACAGCACCTGGCCGAATTGCTGTTGCGCCGTCTGCAACTGGGGCTGTTGTTGCGCCAGCGTGCTCCACACGTTCGCCTGCAACTGCTGCTGCCGCTTCTGCTCCTTCTCCTTCTGCGTGTCGGCGAATTTTACCACCAGCGGCGCCGAGCAGCCCTCCATCGTCTGCGACTGGTGCAGCGCCTTGATGGCGCTCAGCGCCGACTGCTTCGTCGCAAACGTAACGAACGCGCATCCTCGTGATTGTCCTGCCGGATCGCGAAGAACGGTGCACTCCTCGATCGTACCGTAGCCGTTGAAGAGGGCGCGCACGTCATTCTCGCACAGTTTTTTGCTCAGCATGCCGACGAAAAGCTTGCGCTCTGAAACAGAAAGCACGCCGAAAACGGAAACAGACATTAGCAAAACGTGTATGACATTATTTCGTGTTATTTGCGAATCGAGGACAACAATTTAACATCGACACATATAGATTATGGATTAGTACGCAGCGGAACAAGTACATGCAATCGCGGTGTGTTATTTATATACACCTTCTTCAATGATCCAACGTGTGCTGTGTTAATCAATAGAACAAAGCGCGCACATTGCCGAAAGAAACGAGAGCGGTCGGCTGAGAGTTTGTTTAATTGCCGCTAAAACGCATTCCTCTAAACATTCATTGAGCGTTTGCCTTGCAAGTTTAGTTTTAGAACACACCATTTGCGCGGTTAATTTTGGTTAGGACTGCAGGGAATAAGACATTCTCGTGTTTTATTTGACTCGTCTAGCAATGTTAGACATTCGCTTGTTTTATTCGAGAAGGCAAGTTGTGAACTCGTTTAGCACGAAGACCATCATAAACAATAGGCAAATCGAGATGTTGTAAGGAGCATACATAGTGTAATTAGTGGCGAAAAATTATAACGAGCTCTCGCTAGCGGCGTTTCGTACTAATTTTAAACGCTTCGAATATGTAAAAATTACATTTCAGTCTGGCGCGAGCAGACGTTGTTACATTTGTTGGCAGTCTTGACAATGTGCACGCGCGCGCGTGCGCACAAGAGAAACAAGATGTTTGCTTGCATATACCAATTAATTAATAGCGAAATCGTTTAGCTACGCATTTCTGCATTCATTCGCTTTGAATGGCAGCGCAACGAACGAACGAACGTACGGACAGACGTGCGTAATTCATTGGTGAAAATTTAATTATTCAATTAACTTCGTCGGCAGCCAGCGACTAGTCCAATCTATTCTCAGATGGCAGAAATAGCGCAGCTAAATGCCGAATATGTCAATAATAATTAATCGCCCAACGAAATGGCATTTTCGCATGGTGCATACACGCGATCAATTGGCCTGGCGGATTCGTCGCAAAAATATTGCACATTTTGTTTAATTAGCACCAATTTCCAATCGCAGATAATTTATACTTAACGATCCATTACGAATTTCTACGTAATAAAAATTCCAATATTCAAATCGTGCGCGTCGTAATGCATTAACGATGTGATAATAATTCATCTCTTAAAACCAAATAATCAAATTTTCATATAGGGATCACAAATTTAAATCGAACACAACCTTCAAGTGCTAATGTAAAACCATTGCTTCGAATATATTCGTAATTCTCGATTACAAATTAAATAAATGTAAAACAATATAGAAATGAAATTATTCAATTTGAATGCACGCATTGGAATAGTTGCAGTCATAGTTCATAACTAAATAACATGCATAACAAATAGACAAATTAATCAGTGAAATTTAATTTGCTTCCATATGCATACACGCAAAGCCCACTACTAATGCTAATGGCATTTAATAAAGTTTATTCCTTTTTGATTTGCGTTTTGTGAAGTAATCAATGCAATAATGATAAATTTGTTTTAATTACAAACACTGAGCGTGTTTTAACGATACGCAATTAAATCAGATTAAATTTCGCGTGAATAAACCGAAAGAACATAGCGAAAATTGAAAACTTTTAAACTGACCCCAGTTAATAGACGAACAACGCGGAAATGCATGTGCAAGGAAGAAAAAGGGATGAAATGCGTCGCAAACTTTTCTAATAATATACGCCTATTATTTTATTGCGCCTCCGCGTTGAATTAAAATCTTTTTGCCAAGTGAAACTTTTCATCGGATGCTTTGCTTTTCCCGCCCAGCTCATTTGAAACATTTTTGTGTATTTAGCGTTTCGTGCAATGGTGGTTGCGCGCAGCAACTAGTAAAGAAGTACTTGTAAAGTTCACCAAATAACCGGCTGGCTACTAAAGTCAAGTGAGTACTTTTTTAACTTTTCAATTAATATATATCTAGAGAGAGCAGGGAAAGAGGCTGAAACAAATAAAATAAACTTTTTAACGCACTTTTGCACAATACGCTTCGTTTATGCCACAATATATCCCAATGCGTCATAATTTGGATCGTGTAAAAAGTTTGGCCATTAAAATTTTATTACAAATCTCCCTGACTGATGATCCCAGCGCGCAACATCGTTTGGCATTAAATTAGCCACTAACGAAATGGAAGCATTCTTCTTCCCACAACATATCACATCTTCCTTTAAATCTGCGTAAAAGTCCATTGACTTAACAAATAATTCTTTTCATTAACAGAAAGATTATTAAATTCTTTATTTCAGTTATAAAATTATCGGAGATAATTTATGTCTGATAACCTCTTATCTTTATGTTCTACAGAAATTGTAATTTACCGTATTTCCTGAACTATAAGACATTTTACCTTTAGACAAATGAACTCCAATTCGAAATTTGTCTTGTGATGCAAATATAATTTATAAATATTCTTTGTTTGGCACTGAATATGAATACTAAATAAAAATTAATTCCTGAAATTTAGTTTCAAATACTTCTCTTTCTAAAAATCATCTCATAAATTTTCGAAACAGCGTTAATAATCCGAGAATTACTGTATATTTTCAGTCTTGTGATAATCTTGTTTTTTATTTAAACCAGCAATTTCTTTTTATTTAAAATCTAATTTAGTTTGCAAGCATAAACTTATTAATTATGTATCCATATGCAGTGTGCATTAAAAAAAGCTCGAGTAAAGCGCGTACACTTTGATTATGTCCATCACCGGTCGGCTGGCCGGTCTGTCGGTCGGCAATTTCACACAAAGCTAATCCAAAACAAAAGCACACTTCCTCCTGCAGGAAAACTGCACGTAAACACGTAGTGGCGACTGGCCGAACGGCCGGCAAACAGCGGGAGCAGCAGCTGGAAGAAAGGGAGTGCGTTTACGAGCGTGCAACACCCGGATAAAAAGTACACAACGTGCAGAATTACGAGCGTTTTTCATAAGCTCTCATATTTTGCAGGACGCCGCGGCCGCCGCCGACGACGTGCGCAGTCCCGAGAATTTAGTTACTTGCGCTCTGCTTGTTGGCTCGTGCGCTATTATAATGTGACATTACGCGAGTTACGGTAAGTGCGCAATCATAATAATGCGTTCGAAGTAATAAAATTAGTCAAGCAAACGTCATGCTGGCAACTGCCATAAAATCAAAATTAAATAAATTTAAATGAACTTATTAGTTTATATATAGTATGCAGTCAAGTAGTACACAGGAGTAGGTACACACCCGCGCACCACTACCACTACTGAAAATAACCGTATACGAAACATAACGCTGCAAAAAGGATTAAAGCGAATTTGATTTACACGAAAAATAAAATATTTCGCCTCTTCTCATTGTTGTAAAAGCTCAAATATCCTAGTTTGCGCGCTGTATTTTATTTCCAGTGATTTGCAGCGACAAAAAGCAGATTTTCAATGAAACTTGACACAACACACGACTGTTTGAAAAATCATACATTGTGAGCGTCAAATTATACAGAGCGTTGTTTTTGTAAACTGTTTGCAAACAAAAAAATGGTTACAATTTCCCATCGACCTTGTTTTTGCGCGCGTGCATCGCTAGCAACCAGTCAATGGCTTCCAAGCGTCAAACTGCAATTATTTATTGTTCGCAATGGAAATAAATGTTTATTGGCGATAAATAAAACTCATATATAATATAATATAGAAAATAACTAAAATTGTGCTTCAGCGCGCGCGTCCACATTTTTTTTACGGCCATCGACGCTCCAAAAAACAGGAAACACAATTGTTTCGCGTATACAAAGTGTAAAAAACAAAATCCCCGTGCGTTTTGACCGGCGATTGGAAACTATAAATATTTCCTACACGCATCGTGCGTTAACGAGCCGGCGGCAGTGGGGGCAGAAGTGCAACGTGACATACACGTTTGGGCCATTGCGGCTGCCCCCGTTACGTTATCGCTTTTGCATGCTTGAACAATGATTTTACACAAAACAGGCCGACCATACACGTGCCGCACACATGCACACACAGGTTTGTGCATATTTCGATTTATTTATCATCGGACGACGTGTGGAACGAAACGTTTATTCGAATATTGCCGTAACGGTATCATCAGCCAAAATAATAATTATCGTTTGTTATACTTGTATCTGTCTCTCTACGACAGTGTGTGTATCTATGTGTGTGTGTGTGTTTGTGTGCAAATAATGCGCACTAACAATGCCAACATCATACGTGGCGAACTAAATATGCTCGCAATGTACTATCAAGCACAACGTGTATGTACATGCCATCAATGTGAAAAAATGTTCGAAACAACTATTATTACCAAGGAAATAAGCTGTCGATTTTTTCGACATTTTGCGTCACTGCAGCGCGCAACAATAATTTATGGCAAATCAATACGGTATTAGTAAACTAACGTAAAATGCCATTACGAATAATGGCAAACTGAATGATTAATAATACGTGTATGCGGCATTAGCTACCGTACCGCGCATTCAATGTTTATTGCTTGTTTCGCTGTTTGATAAGAAACGTGGAAAATTATGATGGCATCCTAAAAGCATTCGTACGAGCGGCAGCGTCATATTATTCATTTAAATGGTTTCGTTTAGTTTTTGATCGTTTAAACCAATTCCAAGGTTTCCCCGAGTAATTTCAGTCGAAGCGATTGAACAAATACTAAGCATGCTTTGTATTGATTATCGACAAATTCCCATAAATATATTAAATTATTGAATCCTTAGTTGATAAGGTAAAAATCTAGTTCAATCGGAATTTACCGTGATATACGTCGTACTTGAAAATGTCATGAGAAAATAGACACATTACTAAAAAAACCTATAGGCGCACGTGGCTGTTCGCATTTGGTATTCGTTCATAAACTATTGCTGTGTGCTTCCGGTTTAGGAAGAGAATGGTCGCGCACGTCAAACACCGGACATCGGTGGCCGAAATTGATGGTTTTTCCCGACTGCTGACATTATTAATGCCATCATTCCATCAAACAAATCCCGCGCCAACTGCTGAACAAAGCGTGCACATCATTTACATACAAACGCATACCACTCACAATCGATCAGTTTCTTTTTTGGTGGCGAAAATTTTAAAAATTGAAAAATTTGGCAAATCATTAACAATTAATCACTTACCACTAGCAAGAAAACATATACCCCCATATAAAGCTTAAATTTTGATCTTGATGCAAATCAGTATGACAAGACAATGACGATCCTTCAAACGCGAGTAGTAATAATGTTTGCAAGGATTATGAAGCGGGAAAGCGCGCGGATAATGCAGAAACAACAGGCGAAAAAGCTCAGCGGGTTTGCTGTTCTCTCGCGTGGCACAAATAATGTGTATGTAAAGCCGCTTATTCGCACCGCCTTTTTTTTATTCCTCGTGTCGCTGCTGCCGGTAGCGGGCAGGACGCGTGTGTCGGTCGGCTGGTGATTGAGGACCCATGAGGGCCCGGCGCAGACGACGCGGAAAATCGATTTATCATAATCAACAATAGCAAAAACTGTAAAAAGCATCCAAACCACCAGCGATACCCCAGTCGCATCGCATCGCATCGCAGGCGGTGTGAATCAATGACGCATACAACAACAAGCAACCCGTGGAAAAACGCGCTACTACTGCTGCTGCTGCTGCGTGCCGCATACAAAAGTCCGTTTGTTTTCCTGACACCTTGCCAGCGATCGCGTTTTCCACAGTTGCACGCGCACGCTCGCGCTCTCATCCCAATTAGAAAACTAGCGCGTGCATCGCACACACGAGCCTATCTCCACAACGTAAAACACCATGCGGACGGCCGGCAGGAGAAGCCGAGAAAACACATTCATACATTCATGCCCAATTCCCTTTGCGTTGCGCGTTTCTTTCACACCACACATTTCAGGATTAGCACGGGCTTACGTCCGTACGTACGCATGCATGTACGAAGGCTGTGTGCAAAGCAAATGTTATAATTAGCATTTTGCACGGCCAAAATTATTTCCATTTAATTAACGCATAAATATGAGCGCTTTAATTGGCTGCAAAATAAACACAACAAATTTCACTCCTCGACTATTTTTAGCTCCGCAAAGGTCTATCACGTAAGACACTTTAATCAAACATGACTATAGAGTGATGAATAAAACGAAAAACTGTACAAGAATTTTTAAGTTACCACACAAGCAATTTCATTCATTAACTCGACCGCGCACAGCAGCTTTTCATTGTGCGCGCAAAGTTTATGAGATTGGCGCGCGCGTTGCTCGTTGCGCGTTGAAACCCTTAGCGTAGTGAACAAATCTCCCTATCTCTCGACGCGGTGCGAATATCCTGGGTGAAATATACGAGGAGAGTATTGTTGCATGCATAGAAAATGCCAAGTCCAGCGCATAACGACGCAGCAACCACTAGAACGACGACAACACGCCACCCACCAGACCGCAATTCGCGCTAATGCACTCTTTGCATATTACAGCATATTCCACACGTGCACGCTGTGCATTCACCAACTTAAGTGTGTCCTTGCTGCACACCGAAGCGTCCGAATGCTGCTAGCCGCCCCAAACTGATAAGATAAGCAAAGGCAAACGCGCCCATGCAATGTTTGTACATTATATTAACGCGCTGCCGCACCATTTCCGTATGCACGTGCGTACTATACTTTCCAGCGCTTCGTGTGCGCCCTTGTGCGTTGTTCAGTTTGGTTTGTTTATGCAAGAGACCATAATATGAATTATATACCTGGTATACGGCAATCGAGCGCCTCCTGCTTCATCTTCCATAGATTGTGGAGCACTCGATTGAACATGCTTTTTGATGCTACGGCTTCACGTTTAACAACACGAGCCGCGAAGAAAACCGCGTGCGATACAAAGTGTTCATGGAAAAGCGTCGTTGAATTCAGCGCCAGGAGCAGCACGAGTTTGCGCGCGCAATTACATAAGAAACAAAGCGCACATTTTTCATCATTTCAGCTTGGTTTGGAAGGTGCTGAAAGCAGCATGCGGTTATGGCCATGTAACGCAGGACGAACAATGCATTTTTGCCATGCAACGACGCATAGTACGTACATATTCCAGCACCTAAAGCTTTGGGCACAGTCTAGCGGAATGGTGTAAAGCTAGGCGTGCGCGCACGTCGCAATGATTTAAATTATCGCCGTCCGTGCGGCGGCGTCGGCGTCGGCGGCGGCAGAACTGTTGTTGTTGTTTCTGCCTTCCCTCACCGACATTCCTAGTTGTACATTGTGTGTTTGCGCACAATATGAATATAGTGCGCTGCACCGCAGTCCCATATAAAGCTTATAAAACACAAATATGAGCAACGTGTCTCCCGCTCACAGCTTAACGCGCTCCGCAAAGAAAAAACAAACTTTTACTACACGCCAAAATAAACATTTCAATAACGCTTATTCCAAAATGCACCATGATAATATAACATACGCGGTGGTGTCATGTTTGTGACACGAATTCCTTTCTTCTCTCTGCACTTTTTATTTTTACCATTTTACCATCAAATCCCATTCTTCCATTGCTATCCTATTGTACAGGACAATGATATCTTACCGCTAACACAAGTATCGCATATCATTTCTTAATCATCATTAGCATTGAATTATTATTTGTTTATAGCCAATTGTTTTTATAAGACTTCCACATGCAATGTGTCACAGCGAGTGTCATATTTAACATGCCAAACAAATCTGATGCGCGTTGCGTTGCTCGAAAATCACGAGGCGTAAAAGCATGATGTGCGTTACTCTAAATAAAATTACAAGACTTCGAGTTGACATATTGCAACCGCGCTTCATATTTCTTAAACATCAATTTTTCGCTGTGCCATTAAACATGAAATAAACTTGTACGTACACTTTTCGTCCGATAGTTGAGGCGCATGCAAATACTGATAACATAATTTAAACACGAGTATGTGTATAACTAACATACCTTTGGCTATAAATTCGAAGAACTGATAAACGTCCCATACGCGCAATATTAATATTTTCTAACAAGCCATTTGTTTGCAGCTCATTGTTTGCAGATATAAACATACACATGCGGCTCCTCATTACGTTCGGCGTGGCAATTATTGAAAATGGGAAATGCGATGCAGCCGAGAAACGAAACGTACGTATTTACCGATAAGCGTGCAATGTATACCATTTTTTGTGTGTAATAAAAACCCGACACCGATAACAACTCACACGGTGGTGTATACGCCATAATGCAACGTGCAACTGTTAATAATAGCCAAACGCTAAATAGAAACTATGGCAAAAAAGCAATACATCCATCAAAATATTATATTAGAAGCGCGCACTTAAATGAGCGAACAAAGGCCGAACATACACATCAACGTGTCGGGCAGAGCAAAGAAAAAGGCATAAAATACTTTTCAAATATTCAAATATCCATAGCGCACACACGTCCAACACCACGCATTGTCGAGTAGTCGAGCACCGCGGTGTACCGGTGGTAATCATTTCAAATTCATGGAAGCGTTCCAAGCACCCATCGTAAAAAAGCGCGCGATGGTGGTGGCATAGGTGAAACAGCGCGTTCAAGATAACGCTGTTTCTAATATGCATTGTAATTCAAAAAAGTTGAATACATCGCAGGCACTTTATACGTCTCAAGTTTTGTGTACAGCATACAAATTGATTTTCCATATGCGACCTTCCCCCGCTTGAGTTAGTTGCTTGCTGCGTTTCGTTACTACTTATTACATCCGTAATAATTTCTAGAGTCAATAATTACGCTGGCCATCCGGTAATTGAGTTGAAGGCAATTGCATTTTTCTGCGTTTCGATTTTTAGTCATTTTAAATTTTGAAATATTTAACATACGACTGATAATTGCTTCGGTAAATACATGGGCGCTCATGTGACTGTGGATTTTGTAATTTTATGTGCCGTTCGCCGATGAGTGGAAAGAATGCAATAAATTAAAATCTACATGGAATTAAATCGCACACTGGGAAGCGATTTACAATTGTTCACGTTACTTGCGCATTTGAGTAGTTTAGCTGCTGTTGCGCAACAAGTTGAAAATGTGCGTGGCGAACGTGGATGGAAAAAAAGGCCAAAGCTCGCTCGCTCGCACAAATGCGAAACGAAACGCACGTATATCGGGCGTGTAATCATTCTTTGCATATGCATTAACATTTCAGTGATAATAGGCGTGCGTATCGCAAAACACCATTTTTTATTTGCGCCGGTAAGCACGACGCTCTCATCGATGCATAATTTATATATACACACGAAAAAAAATAAAATAAATGTGTGTGCTCACTGCGCACGTTTGATGCGAATAGCACGACTAACGCTAGCAAGCATGCCTTGGAAATTTATCTGGGAAATTCGAGTTTGATTAGCGCAATTTTCGCGCAGCATATTGTTTGTTGACGTAAGAGACAAACCTGGAAGTAAATAGGGCGCATTGTTGGGCGGCGGCTTCCAATAAGCGGAACTTATCGCCGGATATGTGTAGGAATTGTTGTTGTTGTTGTTGGCGGTGGTGGTGATGATGGTGGTGGTGTTGTTGTTGTTGGCTGTGACGGAGTTGGAATTAGTAGTGGAATTGCCGATGCTCGACCGATTCTTCATCTTCGTCATTTGCGCACTTCCTAGCTGTTCCTATTCCCCTTGTTGTTGTTGTTGTTGTTGATGATGTTGTTGTTGCTGGTGCTGCTCCTGCTCTTGCAGTTGCTGTTTACGCTGATAATGACACAACGACGACGACGACGGCAATGGTAATTAGTGAGGTACATTTAACAATTGACTTAGGACAATAATCACAGACACGGATCGATGATGATGATGATTTTTGATGATAATCAATCAAAGAGATTGGCGTCACACAGCCACACGCTGGAGAACACAGAACACAGAATTTTGCAGAGGTGGTGGTGCGAAAAGTTTTGCTACAAGAACGGCAATTGCGATGGCGATGGGCACACTCAACACGCTCATAATTTATCTGTATGATGTCATTTATGCAATAGCACACACAGTGAGTGAGAGATTGATGCGAGACAGTAAGTGTTTTTCTCGGTCGGTTATTTATCGGCTCTTTTGCCGTGTGGTGAGTAGTAGTGACAATTAACACACATCAAGCGCACACACAAATTAAGATAAACAGGTAGAGAAACACAATTGTTATTTAATGAGAGGCACACACACAACAAATATATAGAGTGATAACAAAACTTAAATTATTAATCATTATCTTTGGTTGTTTTGGACGTGTTTTGAAAACAATTGGTAACACTGGCCTGTTTTGCTTAGATTTGCTTTATTTCATTCAATTCGAAAAATTCTGATATAAATTCTGATTCAACTCAAGTCAACTAATCGCAAGAGTTCTTAAGTGCACGCCGATGAGGATGATACGCAATCCGCAAGCACGTTGTTGCTGCATGCGAGCGCGCACTCGCGACGGAAACGAAAGGACGCGCAAAAACGCGGATCCAACCAAACACACCAAACTTTTCGGGAAGCCTCCGAGCCTAAGCGCACTAAACGCCAAACTGAAGCGCGCCACCACGACTCATTTAACAGTCACTCAGTCACGCCGAACCGCGAGCGCGCGCGTCTCCTTTGGTGTGCGTTGTACAAGCGAGTGACGAATGCCGAATACAAATAGAAAATATACACACAATGGCATCCAAGCGACACACGTCAAGCAACACATACACGCTCGCGCACGTTGGCTTGACTTAGCGCTGTTCGCATAATGTGCATTATGCATGGACGGCTAGTACAAGGTACAGTACTGTGTGCCATAATAAAATGGTCGATCGCAGTTACTTGCCCGCCACACGAGTATGCACGTGCGTCGCCCGCCTTCCAAAAACTTTTAGAAGCACGTTCGCCAGGACGTTTCGAGTAAAAAACCATCGATTAATAAATACGTTCCGACATCACGCGACTATTAGACTGGAAATTTCAACTTTTCCAGACATAACACACACGCACACCGCCGCCCGGTGTGGCTGACAATCCAATGCAATTCACTCGGTAAAGTTTATAAACTCATTTCGCGTATTATTAATTGATAATGATTCAATTAAAATTCTCCAGATTTATGCAAGTCACTTGTCTCTGGTCATCATCGTCCACTAACGCGAGAGTGCAGCTGTGTTGCGTTGTTTATTCAACAATTTATGCGTCAAGTGCTAATTATTCCTCGCATGATGTATGTAATAAGCGAAATTCACTCTCGCGTCGCGCACAAAACACAAACACGGTCAGCACTTTCCGTCAACGTCGGCGACGACAACGCTTTTCCTTCCTTCTACCTGTATGATAAATATTTACAGTACGACCGGAACGTCACCATGCATACCAAACGAACCAACGAACCAACTAATGTTTGTGTACAAGCCTCTCGTCGATAAACGCGCCATCCGCATTACAACAACGCAATGCGCGCATTACTTAAGTGCGCGACAACTAAATGCTGCTGGTGGTTGGTTGCTCGCGCTCTTCGCCGCCGCTCATGTCGATGACGAGACGTGACCAATGAGCGTATGAGGGCTCCTCGACACTCGCTGCGTTTGCGGCGCGACTAACAGGAATAAAAAACGCGCAAATATTGCAGAAATCAACCGCAAGCAAATAAAAACACTTTGCTACTGTTGTTGCTTCGGGTGTTTGCGCGCACGCACAGCTCGCGCAAATGCATCAAGTGCAGCAGAGGCCGGTGAGGACGGAAACGACACACCGGCACCCAGCAGACGAAAGTACAACAAACCAAACACTCGTTTACGCCGCAATCTACGGTAACTTGAGGATCGAGCGCTGCAAAACGCGCGCACTAAGCGCATTTTACACCTTGACGCAAAGTGCAAGCCGAGCACAAACTTTGCTAAATCAGTGTAAAGAATAATAGCGCGTCGAATGCATACCATAAATTCAAGTCCAATGAGCAAGAATGAGCGCCGCGCCGCACTCGCTCCGCGCGCTGGTGCGAGTCATAGAAAACATTACATCACAATTCAATTGAATTTTTCTCGCGGGCATATGAGTTAATTCGCATTTGTTGCACGATGCGAGTTAGCGAGCGCGCACCAGCTATGCTTTTACACATATAAATAAACTTTTGTAAAACAATAAATAAATGCGCAATGCGATTACAATGTGTGCTTAGCCCACAATAATACACACAACAACAGCATGCATACAGTTTAGACATACGCACTAGCACAGAGCAAAACGCAAATTTCTACCGTAAATAACTTTTGCTGCTCCTCTCTATATACGGAGATTGTGCACACCTATAATAGTCAAGACGAGCTACTACCACTAAACAACAACAACAACAACAACAACATCAACAACATTGCGATTGCAATCGACTTCGACACATTATGTTGGCAGTAGGCAAGCAGCAAAACTAAACGCAAACGCAAGAAAATAGCAAGTAGAACGAATAAAAAACGCGCGCATGCTGCTGGCTGCGTTCGTCAATCTCTCATCTCTCATCGGCAAGAGCGAAATTGTCGCCGATAATAGTCCTGTTAGGACGCACACGCTTTTCTTGGCTTGCTACTTCATTACGTTACGCACATCGGTCCGTCATGCTCTTCACGTTTTCACGCAACTAAAGTAAACATTCAGGCACTCATCAAACTTCTTTGGCCGCCCAAGGAGATGACATAAACGTGCATCGAGTAAATGTGAAGATTTAAACTTTTTGTTTCGCGCGCTGCGAGTAGGACGAACAGCATGATATCATAATGAAATGAATAATTAATCAAGCGCTTGCATTCGCTGTTGTATATCTCTCTTCATTCGGATGTAACTGACGACTTGCCTTAAGTAAATATATCAATTACAATTCATGCATGCGACATTATGCAGCGCATAAATGCAAAACCCGTATTAGCTTACAATACAATTACGCTGCTTATTATCCTCTCCACCCGTCATAAATCAGCAGAATCATTTCGCATTTAGGCCGAGTCAATACGCGCATTATTGTTTAATCGAAGAAAAGTGTGCATAGTTTGCAGCACGGTAACAAGGCTGAGTCAATCATGCGCGCGAATAAGATGCATATTTTTGCGCATTCGTATGCATACGCATAGGTAGCGTGGAAACATTCCGCCATGCAACTGTTTGTTGCATTTGATTTGACCACGAATCGACAGCATTTCTATGCGCACAATAGATAGTTAGGTGGGTTGGATGGATGCATCACGTGTGTGAGTGTTGCGATGGCATAATGACTTGCGTCGCGATTGCATGAGCAACAATTTTATTTGTACTCCTCTAGCACAACCTGCTGCTGCTGCTGCTGCTGTTGCTGATGATGATGATGGTTGGTAGTCACCTTGAAAACGTAATTAATTTCAAATTGCACGCCGATGAGAGAGAGTCGCACTTTAACCGCATAGGTAGCAACGCACCGCTTTAGCATCATCCATCTGCTATCCATCTCGTTGCGTGATTCATGCCGATGCTAAACGGAAAACGTATGCATTTTAAATGGCAATAGACAGACAGACGTACATGCAGACACACATGCATACGCAGACTGCATCTGCATACACTTGTGCACCGCCGATGGGAAATCTTCAAAACGCATTACGCGCGCGGAGGGAGATTCAATGGCAGATTGCAAATCCGAAAATGCTTCAGCAAGTGGCGCACATCGCATCGCATCGCGTGCATTTGCATCATTTACAAATGGAGCTTTGATTGCGCGTTTACGTTTTTACTAATAAGTTAACAACGTGCGCCGCCTGCAAAACGTTCGCAATCATATGGGGCGAGCGTGTGTGTGTGTGTGCCATGCGCGTTCGAATTGCAATGTAAAAGCAATCTAATGAAATGTAATGCAATGAAATGCGCAATGCAATAAGTGTGTAATGTATCCGCTCGAATGCAAAATGCAATTCCAATCATAAGGTGCACAGAAATTGGTGCGCTCCTATTGCACTTGCAGTTGTTGCTGTTGTTGTTGTTGTACGGTACACACGCAAACCGGCGGCACGTTATGACACCGTCGCTCGTCGGTTTGAATCCCAGCCGCAGTTTGCCAAATGAGGTTTTGCGTTATTTTATTTCAATGCAAACACACTATCGAAAACGCCAATATGCACAAGAGTTCGCCTGCTCGCTCGCTTGTTTTAACCGTGCGATAGATAAATGCAGGATAGGTGCATAAAATGTGCTTTGGTATAAATGTTTAAATGCAAAACGCTCTTGGCAATGACACCCACAATCCGTTCTTAGCCACATTATATATTATTGAACAAAATTATTCTAAAAACTTTATAGGTTTGTGATTGCCTCTTAAAAATGACGTTAGATAATAAGGAAAACCTTGTTACGAAATTAATTTTAATTAACCAATATTCTTTTTATTGCATCATTCGCTTCACAACTCGTAAAGCATAAAATTTCTACTTGCATCATTTTAATGAAACATCACCGAGAGTCTTGTTGAAATAATTGTTTGAAAAGTCTAGTTATAATTAGCAGAAAAGCACTTAGTTAAAAAAATAGTTTCCCAAAATTTCATAGTCATACTCGATAAAGTCGAAATGAAAGGAAACACGACGCGAAACAAATGTGCCCCAATTTGTCCGAATGTACATTTGCAAGTTACTTTGGAACACATGTTGAACGTTCTTCTGCGCAATATTGTTGTGTGCAATACGCTCGGTCGGAAATATAATTACATAATAATCGATCTCTGATCACATGTGAGATACGAGCACGCATGCATTCCGGTCGCGTTTCTCGCTGCATTATGCTTAAGCAAGGGAAAATTTTTGCAAATTTTATACGTAGGTACACACGCACGCCAAGTATTTAAACTATAGAGTATGCGCGCAAACACACAGATAATATAAATTACCAAGTAAAGCAAGCGTGTAAACCTGCTGCTGAATTTTGCAATCGAAATCACTTTAGCATTGAACTGCATGGAAAGCCCGCAAGCAACAGTAGTAGCACACACATACGGCGAAGTGTGTGCGTGTGTGCGTAACATTGAAAATAGCGTTATATGCATGAATCTTGTTTATACGTACATTATATAAATAGAAATAATAATAGTTGTAACATTACGGCGCAGCGTTATTCTAACTGTGCTTTATTCATCCCGATCGAGCGCGCTCACATCTTGAGCGCAAAGGCATAAATCTCAGTGTTTCCAATTGGATTTTCCAACAAATTGAAACCGTTTCATTCAATTTTATGCTCGCTAGAGTAAATCAATGCAGAATGCCGACGCGCATAATGCGCTCTCCTCTTGCTTTCATTTTCGCGCGCGCGCGCGCCGAGATAATAAATTCCAATAAAACTTATTTATAATCTGTCGACATGGCGAAATTTGCGTGTAGCGCTAGCAAATTGCCGCGAAAATGAGGAAACGGTGCAAATTAACGACACTGAAAACACTGCCGCGGCGCATCTCGAATCGTATCGCATCGCATCGCAAGTGACTGCAACTCTTTGCATTGCGGGCCAAACTTTTCATTTCATTCACACATCTTTCGCGTGATGCATTAACCGATCTTTATTTATAGACGTTGCGCGCAAGTTCGAATATAAGGGACTTCTTTCATCGTATTTTTACAGGTTGATGCATTTTACGATCAGGTCGCCGAGTGCGCAATTAAACTGATTTTCTGTGACCGCATAGTTTCAACGCGAAAAGCACCGCCAGCACGGCTCTCTCTAACAGCAGTTGCAGATAATTGAAGCGAAACATTTAACGAATGTATTTCAAGTGGAATACGGCGCGCGGACTAACAACTATTTCGATAAAGGCGGAATACAACAACAACAACCGAAAACGAATTCAAACTCATTCGCTACCGTTCAAATTTACAGCCAATTTATATGTTTTATGTACACACGGTTCACGAATGTGTAATGAGCATTGCCGTTGGTGTTGTCCTTGTTGGGTGCTGGGTCCTGCATGCGCATTTACCATTTGCTGCTGCTCCCATACGACCGACCACCATACCATCATCCATCGGTGCCGCACGTGTGTACGATGTACACAGGCAAGCGTTTTGATAAATCAAGAGTCGTGCCCAAAGACATTACATAAACCGCCAATGCGAGCGGGCGCGCGATTATAAACGGCGGCAATTGGCAATCGGTCGATTCTGCACACGCTCGGCAATTGCTTTGCCTTGCCTAGGCCGCCAACTCATTGTCTTTATATCCGCAGCAGCAGCAACGGCTAACAGGACGCTATCGGGTGCAGGCACAGGCACAGCCAGCGAGGAACGTCCGCTTCGACCAAATTGCAGTACTTGGATGCCATTGCATGTGCACTTAGTTGCACAGCGCATACAACAACTATCTCTCGACTCCATGTATAACGCTCAATTTGTGTTTATGTTGTTTTAGAGGTGCAGTTACATTACGTCGAACAACAGCAACCACGGACTAGATAGATAGAAACAGCTTGAATTAAGGACTCGACGACTCACTTTCGCCAGATTCTTTGGCGTGCGCTACGTGGAAATGCAACGACGACGCCAAGATGCGCATGGCATTGAATAACGACTACCTCCTAGTGTGTGCTTGCGATATTTCTTGCATGCACTTTTGCGCAACAAACGATTCGTCTTTTATCGACGCCACTTTATGGACACACCTCGCGCAAAACTCATGCAATCCTTACATAATAAAGTCGACATACAAAGTGCACAATCGGCTAATTAATTAAAAAAGCGTGTCGTTGGCAAGTGATAATTGAAAATTGTTTATAAATGTTGTCAAAACGCAGCTGATTCAGGCGCGCGCAATGTTGTTTATCTGCGTGCGGCTGGCGTGTTATTCGTTTGATTATTTGTGTAAGCATCACACACTACTACTCTCTACTGATGGCCAATGATGGGCAAAGATTGTCACGTGTCTCGCATGCTAATGAAGCAAACGCAGAAGAACAGCAGCGTCGGACAATAGTTGCGTCGCATACGCGAGGTGCGGGCGAGAAGGATCGGATTGGATTTAACAATTCAGCGACGAAACGCGGTGCGCGTGAGCGGCCGTGAATAGAAGCAACTTCCGGCGATGGTAAGCGGTAAAAGGGCTGCGGACGCGTCCACGGAACGGCCGACCGGTCGTGCCGCACGATTGCGTCGACTGTAAATTTCATCTTCATTTATCTATTATCCGCATGCATCATGTATGTATGCGAGTGCGAAACAACCGCCAACCTCCTCTATACACGACTAATCTATTCCATTCTGCTCTCGGCAAACGCGACGCGTACGAGAAGCGCGCACTCATAAATGACATCGAATGCCATTATGGCCGTTGTATTCTATCTTTTCATCTCGCATTCAAATAGATTCTATTGTCGTTCTTTTCACGTTTGAATGCGGCGACTGCGCTACCACCGTTCCTGCGACACATTTGACGCACGCAATGCGCTGATATTCATATACTGTTCCAACAACGCATGTCATTAAATATGATATGATAATAAGTAAAAATATGGGTCTAAAATTAGAACTAGGGGTTTGTTAGCGGGAAGGCTGGATTTTTAGTTTCAGATCGTATCGTGTAGGAAATGAACGTTCGATGCGAATGCTCCGCAATTCAAAAATAATGTTCAGACTTCACGGTTACCTTGTTCAATTATTACAAACCTCGTCATTTCCTGCCATTTGGATAAATTAAATATAGCACCAACTTCTGGCCAAACTCATTTATATCATTTGCGATAAGTTAATAATGCGTAGCGCATCGACAAAAAACCGCATTTGGTGCTGCTCAAGAGGCAAACGCTACACACATTACGGCCAAAGTGGAAATCAAGTGGCGCACGCGTTCAACTTCGGGCGTAAATCCGTATGTCGGTCGGAAATTGTCAATAATAAAGTAATATGGGGCAGATAATCCGTGTATAAATAGGATCAACTTACCGTTTCTGTTTTCGCTGTCAGCTGGCTTCATTTGGATCGGGTGATGCATCTGCAACAAGATAAAAACCACATGGTTATTAATAATATTCAGCATTATGGCAATATAAATTAAGTTATTTATTAAATAATACGCAGTGTGCGGTAGTGAAAAGTTCCCAGTTTCAATTGAAGGAAATGCGAAAAGTTTTATATTGTTTAGTTGCAGTCATCAAACATGAGAATCTACACTTTTTTTGCTCTCAAATGAGATCGAGCAAAAAACATACATCTCCATAGGATCAGCAATTTATTTGCGTTTGCATTTAGCGCACGAGAGCAGCCAAATTGATTTATGCCTTTTAATATCTGAGACGTCTATTAATACATCAATTATGATTGTAATCCGGTCTACTGCGCTCCTGCTAGCGTATTATTATTATACGTATATACAAACACATGCACGCACCGAAGGCGAGAAGAGAGATTATGGATCTGCGGAAACGGCCGACCGGAGTATATCGCTGCTAGGATGTAGGACTAACGCAGACACTCGCCGTGAGCGCAGAGATCATCCGCAATGCTAAGTGCTTGTTGGTACTCCGAGAATCTCTCATCAGCTCGATGAATATAATATACCGATGCGTTTGAATACGTGAATGCGGATGCACACAAAAACGCTGTTATTATCATTTTATTTGTGTGCTTTTTCGGCTCTGCGGCTTTTTCTATATTAAAATTCGCAGGAAATGAAGCGAATGCAGTGATTAAAATTAAAAGCCAATATTGAATCAAGAATCAAATGTTCGCCTCTGCACACGCGTGCCGTAGAATGTAGTGGTAACCCTACCACTTCTCTGCAGTTGGTGGAAGATGGGGGGCGGCAAATTCAATTGATACATATTGAACCATTGGGGGCAAATCAGGCAGGAGCGATTTGGTAGCAAATCATGCCTGCCTGCTTGCTGATGCGCCAGTGTGCGCAAACAGCATTAATGCTTACGGATTTGTGCCAATTGATTTGACGCCGCTCCAGCTAAGTGAATGCCGGGCTGGTGTGTGCTGCAACGCAACGTGCAGACGTTGCGAGGCGCCGTCGCCGCCGCCGCTGCCGCCGATCAAATATAAGATCTCTATCCACCGACGAGGAGTATATGTGCACTTCGAAGGCAGGCAGTTTGCACAAGATCAACACCGCCAAGGGACGGGATGGTTCTAGCGCGAAGGTGGGTAGCGCCAAACAAGCAATCCGACGCTGACGTCGTGACGCGCCTCGCAACGCAACAAATTTCACAATCGCATCACCACCAAATTTATAAGATTTAATGCCAATAAAGCTTTATTTCGCTTTTTCAAACTACTCTACTCAATCCTTTTTTCACTCGGACAACTATTGTTTAATATCTTACGACGTACGAAATTGTTGCAAAAAAAGCGAACGCCAACATTAATGGCACCTAATAAATTGCAATTCACCCATAAATAACGCGCCAGACTCATACGTTTTGTTGCTATTCGTAAAAACGCAGTACAATGGCGTTATATCAAAAACTTATACACTTAATAGAAATAAAACGTCCCTGAGCGCAGAAATTCGAACAAAAAGTTAACGACTAAATGAAATAAATAAACGTGGAGCTCGCTGCCTAGCTAGCTGGCTGGTGGTGCTAAACTTATACGATGATAGAAAATGTAGTTGCATTAATTTTTTCAGCATTTTACAGCCGCTCGATATGCCGTGGGCTGTCAATGTTACCACCACCAATGTTGCCGCCACCGACGACAACAACAACGAGCGTGACTACAAACTCAATACCATTGGCACCTTCACAGCGTCGAAATGGTCTTTATTAAATTTACGCTAGTTGAGAGATTTATAGACGCGACACGAACGTCGACAGTGCTCTCCGCAAATCGAATCAAAAAAGAGCGACGCTGTCGTCGTCGTTGCCGCCGTTGTCGTTCGTCTTCACACATGCAAGTGTGGAAAGTTGCAACTACCACCAATATCTCGGTTGGCGCGAATCCTACAGGTGCAAGAAGAAGAAAGTAAGCAAAATCAAAATTCGATTTGTGTCCTCACCGCCAGCAACAGTCGAGCCATCAAGCACGGTCATGACTCTTGTACTTATAAGCGTCATATATACTATGATACATTTCCCAGCCGCAGTTACTGGCTGTTGCGCAAAGAATGAAAAACCTCCCGAGAGACCCCTCGCGTCCGCAAATCCCTGGAGAAAAGCAACGCGGCAATCTTCATTGGGAATTGTCGACGCTGAAAAATCAAAGACGCACGCCGTCCACGAGCATTGACAGCAGCGCAAACTATTATATTGCATTTGCGCGTGTCTTCTTCATTGCGGTATTGTGTGCGCGCGTCGTGTCACGTCGCGCTTTAAAGTTGCGCGAATTGAATTTGCGGTTGCGCCAGATTAGCGTCGCCTTCAAGAAGAATATCCATCCCGACCGGGATTCACACTCTCAATGCTCTCGGCTGCATACAAATCCGGCGCACCGCCGCCGCCATCGCTACTTCGTGTACACGATGCACGTTTTCCGCATTTCGAATTAACATTTACACGTAAAATGCAATTTTCTGCCGGATAGATTTCCAAGTCTGCATCTCAGATGCGCCGCGCCGCCGCCGATTTAATTCGAACGCGAGTGCGCCAAGGAATTTTTTCATCAACACACAAATTCACTTTTAATTCGCACGACTTTGCATGCCGTATATAGCATTCGCGATATAATTGGATGGGCGCAGTTTTTTTTTGTTTTACGGGAAAACATGAAATTTTTAGATCATTTGCAAATTGGAAATAAATCAGCGCGCCGGACGGACGGACGGGACGGCGCAGTCCGAAAGAATGAAATCACTCAGTGATGGAGGACGGCTGAATGAAATATAAATGACGGGACTGAAAAAGCCCATTAAAATCGCAAATAAACGTCGCGACGCGCCCTCGTCGAGTGACCAACGAGCTGCAGAGAGGTGGCTGGTTGATGATCATTAAAACGCGACGCGCGCACTGCTCTTGGCTGGATGGACGTCGCCGCCGCGTCGACACAATCATCCCTCATTCCTTATCATTCGTTATCCTCATATTCTATCAGCGCGCCGCCAACACATGCAAACACACATCTACTACTCTCACTCTTTGGGCCATCCGCCACCTCTGCCGCCGTTGCCGCCGCTACCACTACTGCAAGCGCAATCAATGAGTTCATACATATTCGCTGGGAGACAGCACGCGATTAAATTGACCCGAATATGCATTTCACATTCAAATTCGCAATCCGCCATCCTCCGATATTCACCCCTTTTCGAATACGTATTCAACTTTGAGTGCATATGCGTGTATGGCATTCGTAAGGGGAAGAGATAATGCCGTTACTACTACGATTATAAACCATCTAACAAATCATCCGACCATCCAAGCAACTCAAACCCACCTCTCACCCTCGAATGTCTACAGTAGCAGTGCTTTCATTTTGCTAGCTGGATTCGTTTGAGTTATGTTACCAATGCGATGCTATCAATAGCAATTGCAGACGTAGCTACTACTACGTAGCCGCGCTACATATGGGGATGTGAGTTTCAGCCCCCCAAAAAGCAAACCGACGATGGCGAGCGCGTTAAATTAATACGTGTGCGTTGAGCAAATTAAGCCAGTTCAACGGGTAATTACTCAACAGCGACGGGACCGCGTGCGCGTGTCCAGAGTTTTGCAAGCCGCCGCGCGCGCTGCCGCCAAGTTTAAATTCATCTGTTCTTGTCGCAACACGCCTAATCATTCGTTGTGCGAACAAAGATAGCATTTAATGTAAATGTCGACATCATCATGATGATGATGATGCTGATGATGGGGGATGAGAACACGAGCAAAACGCATTGATATACGTTGCGCGCCCTCGTCAGAAGGCCAAAATTATATCAACGCGCAAACTATTTGTCCTCGCTGTCTCGTCGCTGTTTCAGCCTCAACCTCCACTGCCGCCTGCGCGCGCGCTCTACGTATGTTTAGTCCAAAGATGTTTGCACAACTCACTAATGCTAATTATATGTAAACTTTACATAGTAAAACAAATACATGCACCAAATTAAATTAATTTGTTCCAGGTATGTATTATTATAATACGTCAATAATAATCCGAAATGATGCGCGCTAGCATATAGCGCAAAAGTAACATAATCTATTATATCGTAATGAAACACAAGAAGAGTTTAGCCGATGATGAGCGGGCATTGTTCGTGGCGCTTTTGAACGTCAATGATTATGTTACATCTCGTCATGCATCCGCATTGTCCGAGCAAATAATAAAGCTTGAAGCGTGGCGAGAAGAGAATGTTGAAGGTGTAAAAGAGGTATATGTGAAGAAGATATGACGCACAAAACGCCCACGCGCGCATAGAAATTGGAATTGATATTTCCAGCAGCGTGGCTCGTGTACAGCATCGATTCGCCACGAGGTGTTTTGTTGCAAAATGCTGGCAATGACGACAACACTGCTGGTAGCTGTCGTACGAATTGACGTCCAATGTTTGTTTCGATTAAATTACACGACTGCACCACGACAATATTATGTTTGCCAGCCGACTTTTCACTGCTGACCGACAACAACAGGTTCGTCCTATATAATACATACAATTCTCTTACGATCGCACGCACGTATACCGTACGTACGGATAGATGCGAGCGAGTATTTCAAGCTTTCTCAATCACACGAGATGACATTATGATGATACCCGATACATTATGATGCGATTGTTGCAATAATAAACCTCCATTATTGTTCGCCTGTCACTTATATGCTTGCGCGCACATCTGCACGCCATAAATTTCTGTCTTGACCACATACGCGTTGAGATTACACGCGAAATTGATTGAGCGCTTAAGCGATTGTTTAATTACGTTATGCATTTCGTCTGTTTGTCTATTTGGCCATTCGACCGTAACTCAATCCATAACGCGCTGATGAATTTCGTGTCAAAGTTAAATTATTGCCAAACTAATAAACAGACGCGCGCGCGTCGCGTTTGTCATCTCCATTACGCATTGTGATAATAACAATTAGTCCAATAACAATACCAATAACAATAGCCCGTGGGGGCGACGACGCTCAATTAATAATGAGCGCAGAGTCGTCGCAGCCGCCGCCGTTATTTCTCTAGTTCAAGGTGAACGTCGCCAATTAGTCCAGTCGGCTGGGAACCAAATAGAACAATATTGTTTGTTATTAACGCCTCAGTGTTATTTCGCATTTCACAGCGTTGGATCATCATCATCATCATCATCATCCACAGCATCAGCAACGCAGTGTAACGCATACGAGAGCGCAGAGTGAAAATATAATATTCGCGCGTGCAGGGCCAGCGGACGATGGCGGTGGCGGCGGCGGATGAGCGCACAATGCAACACAGAGCAACGCGCCCGCATACACGACAGTGCACAAAAGCAAAAGCGCGATTGTGTTTTGTAATGCGTAATTTCAGCGACGCTAAATGCGAACGTGACATGCAAGCCCAAGCGGCGTGCGCATTATACGAATGCAAATTACATATAAAATTCATAGTTGCCCGTCGGGGCAAAGAAAGAGCGCGATTTGTGCCATTGGCATTGCCGCCGACCGACGCCACGACTGCACACCGCCATCACCATAAATAAATAGCACTAAAAAAATATCCACTAGGTAGGTTGGTTGGTTGGTTGGATGGTTGGTTGCGCTTCTTTTAAACTCGGCGAGCAAATCATTTTTCAAATGCAAATTACTTGTTGCTATCAACATGCGGCGCACGTGTTGCCGGCGTGCAATTTTCCTAAGCAATCGGTTAGTTAGTGCAATATTGTCTTCGTCTCTTCCTCGTGCGTTCGGCATTTGAATGCGCAGCCTCGGTGAATTGCATTTGCAGATTCCATACGTACGTATGCACGAGCAAACAGGGAGATGGAGGAGAGAGCACAGAGCACAGTGCGGAGGCTGCGCACGAATATGAAAAACAAATTGAATCTACGCTGCTCGCATCTTGCTGATGATGAAGCCGGCTTGTTTTAACTCTGGAGACACTCTCGTCGTCTTCCCCTGCCAGCCAGCCAGGCAGGCAGGCAGGGAGACACAGTGCCATTGCAATTCCTTCGACGTCCCGTTACGGGATTATAAATCACGGCACGCACGTCAAACCATGACAAATTAACCTGGGCGACGACGACGACGACTACGACGATGTTGTGCTACAAAGAGTGAGAGATGCGCATCACTCAGTGCTTCCTGTCTGTGTGCCACCTTCGCAGTAGGCAGTCAGTGCAGTGGCAGGATGACACCTCACCCATTCCTGGAATGTCGCTGCACGAAGACGACTACGACGACGAAGAAGAAGAGTGGCACTCGAGTCGTCTTGAAATTCCCAAAAGTTTCCCGGTGGCGTCACACTTTTGCGCAGCGAATGAGCAATGCGCCGCAAAAAAAAATCCAAATGCCAGCGCATGACTTGCAACAGAGTTGTCACGCGCAAGAAGTCCTGTCCTAGCAGTCCTTCTGCGACAGCAATCGCGCGCAAACGTAATAAACAAAACGACGACAGCGAAGCAGCGCAAACGCGAAAAAATACGTTTAAACTTTGCAACTTTTTAATCTTCGATCGACAGCAACTTCGAGCCATGATATATTATGACAAGCGTAAACTTTGGCCGGAATTGGGCAAATACTTTTGTTCCGAGCGCAACGAGTGCGCGCGACGTGTTCGTTTATGAACAAATTGTGTTAGGAGCGCGCCGCGCGAACGCGAACGCGAAAAAAAATCATATAGAAATTCGATGAAACTTGTGACTTGTGATAAAAATGTTTCCCCTCAACGTCGTCGTTTTCATGCTCCATTTTTCTTTACGTACTCTCTTCTGCGCTTCGCACACTACTTGAAAACGCCAAACTATCGAGAAAATTAGATATTTCACATTTTTCGCGGCGCGATTGTGTGTGCATGACTGGCAGGCTAGGCAGCCAGTGTGTCGGAAAGTTCTCTTGCTACACCAACTCCGCCGCCTCCGCCGTGGCCGTGTCCGTGCCGTAAAAGTGTGGAAAACTAGTGTTGCATCGGAAATGAGGCGCCTCAAACACGCGGAAATTCAAATGATTGATGATGGCGCACGCATGCGGTTAGGTGAGCGCGCGAGCGAGCGATATGAGTCGTAATGTAGTGTTAATCCGTCCATTGCCGCCGCATTGCTAATGAGGCACGCAACACTTGCACGCCAACGGCAGCTAAAGCAGTTGCATAGCGTTAACGCGCATGAGTACATTTAATTATGACTACATATATTACGCATATGCGCTCAATACGTTTGGGGGTGGCACTAATTGGCACTAAACGCATACGCAAAAGAAAACCATAAATGTTATCGCTGCACTTAATAACAACAAATGCAATATTATTAGTAGGTTCACGTATAAAACACTTAAACACACACCACGCACACATTAATTGCAAGAAAAACGCAAGAGAAATTATTCAATATCAGATCAGAGCGAGGTGGTTTGATCGTTTTGCGGCAAAATGCTTGTCGCGCATGTCAGGTGTGTGGTGTGATTACGCGTTATTTGTATGAGAAACATTTGCAAGACACTCACCCCGACCAGCGTCTTGACATTGTGCAGTGCGTCCTGAGCCTGCAGGGCCGCCTTGCGCGTGAAGAACGTGACGAAACAACAACCTGCAACAAAGAACGAATGCACAATAACAAATTGTTACAAGGTACAGGGACGACAAAATGCGCCAACAAACAAACAATAAAACAACAACAGTAACACTTAATTCAATGCGTTTGTGTGTATGATTTTAGGTGTGTTGTGTGCATGTGCGTCACATAAATATATAGATATATATACAAAATGTACACACACCCACACACACATACACATATATAAATATAAAACATGTAGAGTGAGCGCACAAAGTTTTACAATTAATACTTTAGGCAAAGTGAGAGCGGCGCGGCAGAACAAATGTGTCTTGCTCCTTAAGAGTTGCGCACTGCTTGCGCATTCGTCAGGTGGAAACGAAGGTAGCAACGCTCAAAGGACGCAGGACGCTGGGGAAAGGTCCTGGTGGAAGCGAGTAGGGAAAATAAATAAGTCGAGCGAGACCGGAATTGTCGTTGATGTGTTCCGTCGTTCTTAGAGCAACCGAGCAATAATGCCATTCTTCTCTACGACGACGACGACGACGACGAACAACGACAAAACATTTAAAATTACATTCAAACTACACGAGTTTAATGCAAAGTTGCGTGAGTGAAACAAATGTGGCGCACAACAATTATCCTTGCGGCGGCAGCGCGCCAAGGTAAATTCGCAATTTGTAATCACAATTCACTATTAGGAATTACAGAAACCGCAGCAACTTTGCAATGATAAAATGATTTCATTCAGCGTAAACTATCAAGAGAATTGCGCGTGTTAAATATGAATTAATATAAAATTGCGCGTCATAAGCGAGTTTATTATTTCATGCGCGGTAAAGTCGAGCGAAAACTTTAAGCGCGCAACGCTTGCCGAATAAAACTTTAGATAAAATGAAGACATCAACGACAAAATATGCTCAATATTTGTCTGCGCGTATACGCGCACGACCCAAAGCACTCGCAATCCGCAGTGCTGCTAGTTAGTGCTGGTGCTGCGCTGCTTGCCATACAGACATGAAAGTCTTAAATAATTAACCATTCTACTTAAAGCGTTCCTTCTTCGCTCGTTTTACGCGTTCTACGTGCCCGCCACACATACAGCCCGTCGTCGTGCGTTTCTTCTGCCTTCCCCATAGTCTGCCGCATTTCGTCTACATCCGCGAATGTATGTGCTGCTGGTGCTGCAATTCTATAATAATAGTAGATACTCGCGCGACTTTTAAACGCGCACGTTAAGTGGCGAACTAAAGCTGAAACCGTATAAAGCATAACGTACGACCGGCGGCGGCAGCACGAAACGATAACGATACCGTGTGTATATGTGTCTTTCTGCGGCAGAATCGCCCAGCCTGGATTACTCTTGCACGCACATGCAATGCACACACGTCGTCTTGTGTGGTCCTGCAATTGCATTGAATTGCAAGAATGAGGCGTCTTCACCGGCAAACACGTGCTGTCGCGAGCAACGTCCCGTCTTTCACCTTCTTCATTGCCGCCACCGTCGCCGCCGCAAATCTAGCGAGCCAGCCGCACATGCCATCCACCGATTCCATCCACTCGCTTAATGGCAATGTGCCCGTAATGCACAAGTAGTAACACGTAAGCGCATTTCGTGAATTATTTTTATGACTTTCTACCGTAAAAAGACTTCTTTGGCCTCGGCCTGCCGCCATAGCTTAAGCACAACTGCTCTGCAGCCGCACGCCAGCCAAAACTATCGTGCGCAAAACGACGACGAAGAGATAAAAGTGCATCTCGGAGTGGCTACTTTGTTGAATTTTTCAATTACGTCTAAATGCTCTTATAAATAAAATATCTCTACCTCGATTTACTTGCCACATGAATTTACTTTCATCGACCCGCGACTTATTGTTAAAAGCAAAAGCAGAAATGTTTGCGTTTTCATAACAAGTTCTACATGAAGAAATGATCAGAGTTTGAGTCAAATCTGCATTTATGCGATTAGTATCATAACAAACAAAGGTTCTGCACGACCCTCAAGCATGCAACATCGCCATGTCATCATTACTTTTGCCAGTAAACTGGCGTTGTTGTCGCTGCCGCCACCGCTACCGCCGCCAGCAGGCATGGTATGTGATAGAAAGAAAATTGTGTATGTCTGTCTGCTGCTAGACCCGCCACACGCTCAACAACCCCAGAGCGAAAATGGTAGCAAAGCAACTTTTAATGATTTATTAGGACGTTATTATGTGGAAGTTCATCGTTCTTCCGCTCAGGCCAACAACGACTGCACGCTTCAATGTTCTCGTGTGGCTGACCGTATACGTTAACACACATAACTAACTAGCATACATTCATGTATAAAAGTTGATAAGCAACGCGGCGCGCGTCTCTTATTGCATTTAACCGAAATGAGGAAAAGAAAACAGCTTTTCGCATGAGTTGCGACCATCCCAGTTGTGACTCAACGTGCACTTCACTCTTCTTGCTGTTGCTGCACTCCTATGCTGTCAAAACAACAACAACAACAAGAACATCCATAACAAGTGCGGGTAAAACATGAAATAGATTAGTTAAACTAGAGCAACATGCAGTTAACAGGAAGTATAATAAAATGATGAATAAAATACCCTCCATTATTTCGATGCGATTCCCCGGAAATATCAAATAAATTGGTATTTTATATCACGTCAAATACATTCAGTTATTCAACTTGAATTCTCTTGCAATAAATAAAATAAATGACGAGATCAAACAAACTCAATTCGAACAAAGACAAATGTCTCAACGATCCCTTTCCGCTTATCTTTATATTCAGTTTTATTTTCAAAGTTTGTGAGCTTGATTTGAGCGAAATTGAAATCCGATACATATATCATTTTCGTTCTTCTTTTCACCGCCATCGTTCATGTGCTTTACTTATTGTTCAAAATCGAAAAAATCGAAAATTGCAAATTCGCAATTTCAACTACGCGTAATGTCGAAAATAAATAAAACAAATGGCATTTCCCTTCTCGCACGCCAAACTTATTGTTTTTTCATGAAATAAATTATGATGGAGAAAATACGTTGACCCATAAACAAGTGGACGTATCATAATACGAAATAACGGAAACGCCTGATCCTCAAATGTGATAAAACAAATACGGTATAGAAATGTAAAAATGCTCGCAATTGTCCTTCGAGCGCCAGCCGTTTGGAAACAAAAAGGACGAAGCACACGCGGCGTGCAATAAAATAAAAGCGAAATGAAAAAATAAAATCAAAATGACTGCAAGCGCTTTGTTCGCATTATGAAACAAATATTATTGTTTGTTTCACGATGCGTGCAACAAGTTTCGTATGTTCGTTCGATGGTATTCTGGCAAATTAAAAATTACGCAAAGAGCCAATTTAATTGCAAGTTTCATAGAACATACACACGTACACCTACACAAAGCATTGGAAAAACATGCTCGAGTTAAATACAATTCAAAGAATGTGAACAATAATAGAAAATGTGACGTAACCCAACAAAATCCTGACAACAATGCGCGTCCGACATCACATGAATTGTGAGCGCTTCTTCTATTTGTTATAAATTCTGAATACACTAGTCGACTCTGCTCGAATTGGACTCAGGTTGGTTATTATTGAAAACGGAAAGGGACAAACGTGTTTTGTACTCCAACATGACATTTCATTTCGATTGCTACCACTACTGTATCTGCACATACGCACACAAACACACCATGCACGCACCTACTTTCAACGAGAGCTTTTTAATCACAGAAATAACGCTGTGCAAATGAAAAATGGAAATGTCAAACGTTCAAACTGCGCAGCGTGATTAAACTGTTTGAGAAATACGCTAGCTAGTGCATAATTGTCTTGTGAAATTTGTCAGATATATACCGATAGTAATTAGCTAATTACTAATTACTTCGTGTGTGGTGCTGCGCACTTATTAAATAGATCACAATTAATGACGCTACGCGATGATGATAAAACATAATAGCAACAGTGAATAGACTTGCAAAAGTTGGAAAATCGCAGACGCCGCGGCACGCTCCACCATCATTTAAACTTTAATCCTCTTTAATTAATTTCAAGTTTTAGTTTTACTGGCGCGCTATAGATGAGGATTCATTTCGTAGGTGTGCGATTCAGCAAGTGTCTGCGTCTGTGGCGACGGCGGCGGCGGCGCGCAAACTTTTGATATCATTGCGTCAACAATCCTGAATGCGCTACGTCGCCGTTCGTTCTCGCTTGCATCCGTACGTCTACAAATGCAGCGAGTGCGATAAACACCCAGCTAAACGAAGAGATGCGCTAGCAGGATTCAGTAGCGCGTTACGAAGAAACAAACTGCCCGAGGAACGACGATGAGTGCAAACGTATGTCAGCAAAGAACTAGCGATAAAAGTCCTTTTGTCAGTGAAAATCTTCATGCCACTTTAAAAACTTTCCGTGCAGATGAGGAAGACGCAGAGCAGAGCAGCGCGGCTGTGGTATGAATACGGACAATGCCGGCGCGCGAAGGAGAAGTCAAAACTAACTCTTTATGAGAACTTAAGAAAGTGCAAAACGCTTCCTCCACTTTACATCCGGCTAAGTAGTGTGCTAAATTGGGCTATAGAAATGACTCGTGCGGAATATACAATCACACAAGTATTTCGCATTCATTTCTTTCGGAGAGAAGGATTTATCTGGCTGTGAATTAAGCAACGACTAATGGATAACTTTCCACTTGCGCATCAGACAAGAAACTCATTCATTGTAAACTAATTTATAATAGAGATATATTTCCGCTCTAAGCAATGTCGAGCACTAGTCTAGTGATGCAAGAAGAGAGTAGACGAATTGGAAACTAAAACCATACCATACTCGCAATGTCGTTTCGTGGTGGGTTCACGGAATTGGTTCGTCGTGGCGGCAGCGGCGGCGTCGGCGGCGGCTGTTTCCTCTAATTAGACCTGCCAAAAACGTGATTAACTAAAACCCAGACGTCGCCTTGGGCGAATTGTTTCTTCCTTCTCCTTTAGGTTCTTCGTTCTTGCACTAGGCATATTGCCCATACATTCTCAAGCAATGGGGGTCACAAGTGGCACCAACTAATTTGTAAACGAAATTGGTATCATATTTTAAATTTGTTCCTAAGGGAGAATGTCAAGCTAGCCCCGAAAACAAAGCCGCAACACCACCATCACTAACCATAAGTAGAATTGCGCCTAAGGGTTAAATCCTTTTCAGCTTTGCGTCTCTCTTTTCTTTTCGTGCAAAACAACAAAAGCAACAGGCCAGAGTACAACATGTAATTAATTAACAAAACCTAGAGCAGCTTCTCCATCAGTCATAAGGGCGTTAAAGAAACGTTAGCAATTGTGTTAATTATTACTAAAAAACAAGCGCGAGTTGTTTTGAATTTTCCATAAATTCGCTATAAAAACAAGCGCGCACTCTGCAGGCAACAACAAACAAATTATGCTGGTGCAATCGGCTTAAAAGATTTGGTTTTAATTAGCCACCAAAGCAGGCAAACATTTATTAAAATCTATTTGGCTTTCGTCCTGTTTATGTAAAACTTTGCATTATTATTATTATTATTTGTTTGTATAATTAATAATTCGCAGACATTCTATAATCGTGTATTGTTTCAAATTACCATAAATACGCTGGCAGCTGTAATTTACAAACATTTTCAATACTCATGGCATAATAAAATTCGCCGATGGAGAAAACTTTTGTGCGCGAAACTAAATGCGCAAAATTTAATCAAACGAACATTTTGTGTTCACGTTTTTTTTCTTACACAGCGACTGCAGCTGCATTTAGGACGACATCCTGCCGGGGATAAACTTACGGAAATCGTTCGAGGACAAGCGGAAGTAGTCATTGACATTAGGCGAGGGCGAATAAGAAGTAGACGAAGAAGTTGCACACAAATTACTCCTACTCAGCGCGCGCAAATCGTCCACTCATACTGCCGCCGAGGAGGACAGCCTCAATCAGACGCGCGCAAAAACCGATGTGGGCGCAAAAAGAGAGCGAGCCGGAGGTGGAGGTGGAGGCACGCAAGGATAAAAAGCGCTTCAACGATTGAATGAGTGAATGGCGCGCAGGAAGCCGACTAGAAAATCTACTCGAAGAGGCCGGACGCACAAATGAGGACAAAAGACGCGCATGACTTTGGCTGCTGCGAGCCATCGCACAAAGGCAAAGATGAAGTGAAGCATCAGTCAGTCACTCGCTGCACTGCACTGGTCTTCCGCATTGACAACGCCAAAGGACGCAGCAGGACGCAACCGGATGACGAGTTAGGAGGAAGGAGCAAAAAGTTTTGCTTGAACCACATACAAGTTCGTTACAACTCGATGGGGGCTGTCACGCGCCTCCTATCATCAATACAAATCAGGAAAAATAAGAAAAATGGCAGAAAAATCATGGAAAAACCACCATGAAAAATGACCACATATTGATAAAAATAATCCTTGTAAATTGTAATTAGGTAGAAACATTTTCCTGATAAGTATTTTTAGATTTATGGCAAACAGGAAGAGCGTTTTTCAAGATGTTTTTGCAGCTTCTTGAAGGAAATGAAGAAAACGCTGGATCGTATGTTTCTTTAGCAGGGAAAACAGAAACAAAAAGAAGTTGTTTGCGTTTCTAATGCGAAAATAATAAGAAAAACAAGCTACGCTCTTCGCAGGCGAGCAAGATTGGGGATGAGAACAGTATCATCGTTTGCGCGCAGGTAGCACAAGATCTTGCGATTGTAGACTTGCATTGCCACATCAAGATGTGCAGTAAATGCGGAAGAAAATAAGATTCTTTTAATGATTCGTTCATAAAGAAGTAAATATTTGTTTGGCCAGCAAACATTAAGCTCGTGTTCAGTCTCTCTTTCTTTCAGTGCTGCAATTTTTCTTCGTTTGTCGTCGGTGCGACTGTCTTAAAATACCAAAAACACATTCGAGGAGAAAGAAGCAGAAGAAGAAGAAGAAGGCGGAGGAAAGCAACGAAAGATCCTTTGTATCCTTGGCGCAGACGATGTATGCCTGTTTGTTTGCCTTCTTCTCTTCAAACGCACAGAGTTTACCTAACATATATAAATGGCAGTATTGCAAGAGTATCAAGAACGGCGAATCTTGTGTAGTCGTCTTCTATTAGTTGCTGTTGATGACTGTGGTAGTGATAGCGATAGTGATAGCAGAATCAGCCAGACGACGATGAAAAGCGAGACGCGTATAGCCAGAGAGAATGGTTTGCGAAAAACATGTAGCAACATGAATAGAGAGGAGAGCAACCTGTAGCATCGTATCTGCGCTAGTGCTGCCGCCACTGCTGTTGCCGCTGCCGCCGCCGTTCATTGCTTTACTCTGTGCTGATCGCTGATGTAATTACTGCTTTGCTTGCTCGCTTGCCGGCCTGCTCATCGCATTTGCGCTGCCAGAGGATGATGATACTGATGCTCTGTATTGTTTTACACGATGCTAAAATATCTTTACTGCTGCTTTGAATCAAACTATTCATCATACGCAAAGCACCTTTGAACATTGAAATAATAAACGTAATTTTAATGTTATAATTTTATCTCTTTTGTGACCAATCGAAATGTGTGTTCAAAACGATTGCACTTTTTAAATTCTGTTAAACATGAAAGATTTCATCCAGCACAAATTGCGCGCGGATTTCATTCATTCGGCAATTCGTCAACAACTGCACAATTTTCCTTTGGTCGTAAAAATAAAGGAAGCGAACGCTCGGCGGCGGCGGCGTCTGGTCTCGACAGGCTCGCGCATACACGAGAGAAGCAACAGACGTAAACCTTCAGGAACCGCAATGCGAAATAAATTATTCAAGTGTGGCAAACACGTCGCTGCAAAGTAAACGCGCGCGCCGCCGACGAGCGAGCGAACGAAAGAAGAGAACTGTTGCAAAGTGTACGCAAACAAAAGCAAATCAAGCAAAAAGCGTGTAAATCTCCAAAAAGGCGAAAAACAAATAGCGTCATGGTAATTTAACTAATTACACATCGCCGTCGTCGCCGTCGGTGCAAGGGATGGTCCGGCCACCATTGCCGTATTTTTTGCCGCAGCGCGCTGCCGCCGTTCATAATTTAGTAAATAAATAATTACCAATTTGTTCCTTTGATACTTGTTTGTTTGAATTACTTTTGCATGCGCAAATAAATGACGAGACACGATAATAAGAAGAAACAAAAAGCGCCATCGATTATTAAAAGCCAAACAGGCGCAACGCACAAGAAAACTTCAATATTCGCTGAGCGTCGCGCGGATAAAGCATCCCTTGATGCCACCCTCAACCTCTCTCCGGTGCGCCTTTTTATCATCCCGCCCCCGATGTGTCTTCAGCATCGTCTTCTTCTGCTTCGTCTTCGTGCTGCTGGGACTTGGGCGCAACATCTGAGCAACTCATCAGAGTGCCGTCTCTTCTGATATTGCAATTGAAAATGCCTGTGCGATTAATGAAAAAGACGAAGACAAAGTCGGCCGAGTCGTCGTCTTTGAGCGAAATGACGACTCGTCTTCATCTTCAAGCTCTTTAGCGGTAGCGCGCTTTCATTCTCTAATATTCCACTTCGTCTGCTTTAGTATTTCTTCTACTTTTGCGTTTGGCTTTCTTGCATAGCGCTTTTGCTAATCTATATATCAAAAGAAATTCGCGTGGATGAAATTTGTATCCTCTTACCCACGGCACAAGCATACGTTGCGTCTACTTTGACACAAAAATAAAACGAAATGAAAAACGGCAAACGGTATGAAGAAGACGATGACGACGACGATGGTGGTGGTAAAGTTGCGTAATCAAGTTAGACACAACTTTTATATAACTTTACACCACGAACGCGCCGCGCGCTCCAACAGCGTCAAAATACGACGGCGTCAATAATAATAAAAACAACGCAAAGAAATCGCAAAAAAATCCTAATCATTTTCATTCCGCCGAGAGCAATATTCACTCACACGAACCATCCCCCAGCAAACAACGTCAAACAACACGGAGAGAGAAAAAAAGGAGCAGCAGCATAGCAAAATGAACGAAGCAACAAGTTAGAAAGACTTGAGATTGTTGGTTGGGTGGGTGGGGGTGTGTATGTGTATATGCTGCAGTTGATAATGTCTGATAAATTAAAAATTCTTTTGCACACGGCACGCACAAAATATTTGATGATGAAATATTTTGAATGCGAAATTTCTTTGTGCGTTCAGGCGAAAATATAATTAAAGCTACAATAAGCCTTGAACGTCAAGGAACTCTCGCTTCGCTAATATCGGGAATAAAAAAAAGGAGAAGTGTATTCGATAAAGCGTCATAAATTTCAATTCGATTGAGTGGCGCGCAGGTAGGTAGAAAAAATGAATAAAAAGTCAAGAGGAATAAACATAAAATCACTTATTGATTTTTTGTTTCACCGTTAATTTAGCGCGATTCGTATGGATGGAAAATGCGCCGGAGTTTTCCGTCATTCGCTTTTGCAGGCGATCGTGTGCGCCGGGGTATAAAATCATAGAATATTCCCCGAGCTATTAAATGAAATGATTGACATTTGCTAATAGGCATCTCGTGTTCAGTTTCCCAACGGTTTTTGCACATTTTCAATTCTCATCCTGCGCCCCCATCTACCTCTTGCCGCCGCCCCCAAATACGCACAAAAAGCAAATGACAATCGAAAAGCTCAACATTTTCGTGCGTTGTGCAATTTTTGCATTGCGCACGTCACACAGATTGCTAAAAATAGTGGTTGTAAAAGCTAAAAATGAGTGGCGCAATGCAATATTGCGACGGCGGCATTGGCGGCGGCGGCGACGATCGGGGAGGCAGGCACTGACAGTCGAAATGAAAATTGGCGTTTTTAATTTTTAATTATTCGCTCGCGCTTCGAACAATATCCAAGTGCCATTGCAATACAATACCTCCCATTTTCGATTTAATTCAATACGCGCGCACGCTCTTCGACGCATAACAATGCATGATCATACAATGCAATGTACAATTCAATGCAGTCGAAAGTATGCACATGCAATTTCATACGACCAGAATCAGAGTTGTCCGTGTTGTATAATTTTCGAGTGCCAATTCAGATACTTTCAGTTAATTACAAAACACAATTAACGCCAGTAAATCCAATCATTCACAGGCAAATCACATGATGTGCTCACGTTGCGTTGCAATGCATTGCATTGCATTCATGTGTTTGGTGCAGTAAAGAAGTGCAAAACAACACGAAATCAATTGTTATCGAAAAATTTAAATTCAAATTTAATTTACTGAATTCGAATCTCGACCGATTGAATTAACTCGTGGAGCAGACATTTAACACGTGAATGTTACAAATAAAATAATTAACGCGATAGTGGAACAGTGAAAAATCGAAAATCAGAAATCCTTATTATATTTTGCCAAGAAAACGACGACGACGCGTCAATCAAATTAAAAAACATGACCAATGAAAAAAGTCGACTGCCATCATAAATTTTTACGACAGCGGAAAGTACCAGAGTCATAACGCGAATAACGCGTTTTGGGTCAAAAACTCAGTGCTTGTTTGTGCACCGTCAGCGTAAAAGGAGTTGCTGAGAACGATTGCTCACGACGACATATTCAACCGAACCGAAAACGCCAGGACGCGATCGTGAAAACGACGCGGACGGCGAAGGAAAAAAGCGCAGACGAATCATTGTTAAAAATGCGCGTGCAATATTTTTCGTCGGCAGCGGCGGCGGTGCGAGGAAGGGGAGGGATGGACCGACGGACGGGGCACGCAATGGTAAAGATAGAGCGCGCAGTGCGCCAAGACTTTCAAGAAAATTAAAATCACAGCGATGCGGAGGGAATCGGAATAATTCATCCATTACATCAAATTACTTTTCGGCGCGTAATGAGTCGTGGCTTGATTGTTTGATTTATGCGCCCTCGCGCCCGACGCTCGCTCTTGACTCCATCTCTACCGGCCGCGCTTCGAGGCGAAATGCAAATGCAATGCATCATGCAATATGTGCATCTCTTACTCTCGCGCGCCGCACACCATTCATTTCGAGCAGCGCGCGAAATAGTTAAGCAAACGCCGCGACGCTCTTCGCTTCAAATTGCGTCTTAGTCTTCGTCTTTCGCATCGTCGTCGTTGCGAGTGACATAAATCAAAACTGCATTCGCATATTATTCGACGTGACGGCACCGACGCACACATTGAACACCCACTAAACAGTCGAAACTTCATGCGCACGCCGCGGCGCGCCGCCTACGCGAATGCAAAGCAATGCACAAAATTACATGAATTTATAGAGACATGCCGCGAACGCTTCACCAACGCCAAATACCCCCACGTTTGCTACAAATTCAGACAGACGTCTCGCGCGCCCCCAGCACGAGTAAAGGTAATTTCACCTAATTGTTGCGCGAAATTGATTTCGGCGCATACATTTTCATTAGCGCAGCATGTCTTGCGCAAAATTCATCTCAACATCAAATAAATAACGCAGCTTTTGAGGCAGAATAATGAAAGTTATATTAATAAACACGCATACGCGGAAAACTCTCTTGCTCAGCAGTTTCCAACCGGCGCGCTATCGCCACTTGACATAAGTCAGTCGAATTAATTGGGGGGCGGTAAGTAATTTTGCGAAAAATCTTTGATAGCCACTGTTACAGAGATGAATTTATCATTATTTATAAGCGGCATGGAATGTGCAAACACACGCGATCATCAAACAACATTCGCGAAACAACAAGACGAAGAACTCATCAAGCGCGCTGCGATGAGAAAAACGCGCGCTGACTGCTTATAATGATGCCTTCCTGGCGCGGCAAGCGCTTGCTCTCTTCCTAATATCATTGACACGCTTTCCATTAATGAATGCTCTACTTGACAAACTCTCAAAAGATAATTAATTTCCGTCGTCGTCGTCGTCGTCGTCTACGCGACATCCATCGTCTTCATCTTGGCTGCGCGTGCCGAGCATGCACACATGCGTTCGCGTCGTCTCTTCCGCATCGACACGACACGAATGATTGCATGCAAAAGTACGCATCCATCGCGCAAACGCAGGAGTTAAAGACTTTGCTCTACATACTCGCGCAAGTACTAAGCGTCTATTTCCAATTAAATTTCGCATCAACCACAGCACACGGGCAAAAAGTCTTTTGATGACTTAATAAAAATGCAACGATACCATTACCTCGGCGCACGAAACTTGGCCGTAAACTGGGTCACTAGCGTAAGTAATTATCGATTGTTTGTCGATTTTACAATTTCCCCAAGGATTTGATCCCCATCGCGCTTCATGCATACGTCAATTGCAAAACTTCTCATTAGCCAAACGAGTGAGTTGAAAGCTTGCGCGCGCGCGTGTGATACGACAAGCTTTGCTGGCAAATTGATGCTGCTCCAGCGCAAGCACAGCGCATTTTCATCATTAAGGTATAAACAACAATTTGAACGCGCAACGAGCCAGGAAGAAGCTTCCCGACTTTCATTATTTGCATACACAACAACAAAAGATATTCTATCCCATCCTATCCTATCACACATATATATATATTAAGCAAAACATTCATGGGAAAATCGAGCAATAAAGCCTTATAATTATTCATCGCGAGCGCGTTTTACTCTGCTTATTCATTATTATCCCTATTATTTCGCGCATTTGTCAAAGTCTCCCCTCTGTGCGCTTCTTTGTACGCGGTTGAATTATTTATTTATTTGCAAGAAGAGACGCGTTCGCGAAAATTATTCACGGCGTGCATGTAGCGCAATTTACCACCACCCCCATTACCGCCCCGCTACCCCCTTTGGTGCCATGATGTAGACAATGACATGCGGCGTTACCAAAAATATAAATTTCATAGCTCTTCGTAAAGGTGGAAGCAGACACAAAAGGGGTGTTATAATAACGCGATTCCAGCAAAGGCAAACTTTCCTGTTGTCTCAAATCTCACGACAACGAGCGCGCGCTCGCGCGAGCCATTGAATGACACAGCAGCAGCAGCAGCACGCGACGGCACGCGCAAAATTAATAAAATTAATTAAATTTCGCAATCAGAATCGCTTTGCCTCATCTAAGCAGCTTGGTGCGCACGCGCCTGAGCTCGCTGTTGTTAATATTCTTCTTCGTCTTGCTGTTTTCATCATCAGCGAGCAAAGATTCCACCCTCCTTCCGTATCCGGCGTGGATGTTTTTGATTTCTTATTTCACAATCTTCTTCTTCTTCGTCGTCGTCTTATTCTACGTTAACGCATCAAAACGTGTCCGCCAGTCTTATAGTCGCTCATAAAACGCAAACAATTCATTCAAATTCCCAACGTCACAATTTTGCGAAAATTATTTCAAATATTCATCGCAATTGGGGGAGAAAGCCGGTTTTGCGTTAATTAACGCTCCTCTCGTGGTGATAATAAAGTGTATAAGTAGGTGCGTACCCCTTTTGTTGTACGCGAAACAGGGAGAAAATGTTTGTTTGTTTGTTTGATTGTTTGTTGTTGTTGTTGTCATAGTTATCAAAGGATATAATAATCAGAAATATTCTTAATCGGCTAGAGCGAAAAACTAAATATCGAATGCAATCACCAACCTTTGCTCGCTCCGGTTGCCTTGTCGCGCAGCACGTTTATCGAATGCACGCGTCCGTACTCTTCGAACATCTTCTTCAAGTCGTTCTCGTCCATGGAGCGCGGCACTTGTCCGACAAACATCTTGATGTTGTCCGGATCGGGTTGCTCCTGCTCCTGCTGGCCCTGCATCAGCGCGCCGTTCGCCGCCGTCGTGCTGTTTAGCCCGCCCGGCATTTGGCCATTGCTGTTATTGTGATTTGTCGTCTGATTGTTGTTGTTGTTCGTGCTATTGTTGTTGTTGTTAATTGCCGTATTCAGATTGTTGTTGTTGTTCAGGCTGGCCATCGTATTGTTGTTCAGTCCGAGACTGCTGCAAAAGAGGCAAACGTAAGTAAACAACGTCATTATACAATTAGCACATAATTAATCGAATTAGTTCGCGGAGCCTCGCATTACATATGGAAATACGCATTGCGAGTGAAATGCAATAATTGTAGGGTATTGAATTGCGCCGAGGGTGGATTTTAATCAACTTTTGTCCGCTTGTTTGCTGCATTTTTACGCATTTGCAAATGAGAAAAACGCTCCGTGTTGGAGGTGGATTGCAGCTAGTCACGAGTTACGTTGTTTGTGCGCACTACCCCCGCATATAATGGTCGTTTTTTCGCGTTTGCAACGTTGTTGTTGTTGTTGGTGTTGTTGCGGTTTTTTACTCATCCAGTTATTTTACATCAGTCTGCTGGCTGCTTCAAATTTCAACAAACGTGCGCATTTCCACAAAACGCACAAGACAACTAAGGGGATGCGTTTTAATTGGCTGTGCAAACACCCATAGCCGAGTGCAAATACACCGACGAGACCGAGAGCCGGTGCATGTTTCAACCCTTCCGCACGCGGTATTAAAAATTACGGCCAAAATGCATCAGAATTAATGGTTGAGAGTGCGGAGGCGGCAGTAGCAACGGCAGTATATGCACCTAGCAGTACGTATATTTGCAGTTATCACTACGTGCCCTACCGCCCCCCACAGCCATCGCCGCTCTGGCAGATGAACATCAGATAGAAGAGAGACAAAATGCAGCGGAAGCACTCGACTTTTCAACTCGCCTTCCGGTCTGATATATGCAAGCGAGCGAACAAGCGAACGTGTGCGCTTGTATTTCGAAATTAAAAATTCCTTCCGGCCGGCATTAGCCCACCGCCAAGTGAGTGAAGTGAATGTTTCCAATGCGTCTCGCGTTCGCGTATAAAGTCTGCGGCGGGTGCATAATGTTTTTTTCTCTCTGCCGGCTCGCTGCGTTGATGAAGAGTGGTGCGGAGAACTCGAGTCCGAAAAAAGTTTGCTCGTGCAAAAAAAACACACTCAACGCACAAACGTAGTCGAGTCAAAAACTTCATCTTGAATTAAATGCTTTGCGGTATCCACGCTGGCCGGCGCAAAAAATTAACAAAAACCAACAGCGTAATTGCATATTGTAGACTTTACATAAACATTTTTCATTTATCGTTCGCTTAGAGCGCGTTTCGCTCGCCCGACATAGTTTTGTTGCACTGATGATGATGGCGTGGCGGTTACAGCAAAAAAGTCGCAACGAATCGCAGTAGCAGCGGCAGCGGCATTTGCATATTTGTTCTTCCAGGTGAAATTTCCATTTCTCAAGCGTTTAAATCTTTTTCCTTCCGTTTTTCTTCGTGCAAACAACAACAACAAGAACCAAGCCACCACGGCACGTAACCGGGCAAAGTGAATTATGCACTAGTTAATTAAATCTTTCTGCTTGCAGCTGCATTCAATGTATAAATCAACGCACACTCGCTGCGTTCGCCGGGAGGTTTGTGGGTTAATTAAAAGATAATAACGTAATTTCTTCACGGTGCATGTAAACGCACTCTCGGAAATGTTAATATGATAATAAGATGCAATGCGTCGCGTTAGACGCGCCGTCGAGCGCATTGCGATTACGTCGGAAAAAAGTAGAATCCACTGGGAAAACAATGAAAATCCGAGCGAAAAATGCACGCTAGCTTTTCGTTTGCGATATAAAAACAAAACTAAGGGATATCGCGTGGTGGAAATGATGGTAGTGTTGTTGCTGTTGGTTCGTGGATATCGCGCGGTAACATTGATGGCCCGCTGGCAGTTTGTGCGTTCAGTTCTCGAGTTTTTCCACGCTCGAAAGCATCGACCAGCAGCAGCAGTAGGCTAGCTCGCAATAAACACTAAACAACTAGTAGCCAGACTATCCAACCCTTCATTTAGCGCAGTCCCAGTTATTGTTTGTTGTAGTTGTTGTTGTTGTTGTTGCTGTTGTTGCAAACATGCAAAACTGAATAGTTTGCCTCGTTTGTTGTTAGGATTTTCGTCTAGACGCTTCAATTACATATTCATGCAATAACCGTTACTGCAAATAGAAACAATATTTTTTCTATCGAGTATAGACTCGATAGAAAAACTATTTTTGTTTTGTATATATTTGAAATGCTAACGCTGGCATCAAGCTGCGGCTGGGTTACACACTTTGCCATTGAATATTTAAAATATTTATTGATTGGACAGAGTAATTAATTGAAAATACGTTGCATACGTAAAATGATAATTAACGTAGAGCCATAATATTAATAATCATCGAATACTATAACATTACATTAAATTATTTAGCAGCTAATTATGACTGATTATTGATTTCATCCAAAATAGTTACTGATAAATGTTTTGCATGACCGATGATGCATTCGCGTAACATATCCTGTACCATCCTGAACTCTGCCACTTGTGTTCGTGCGCATTGCAAGCGTAACGTCCTGTTAGTGCCCGATGTACAATGTCCGTTCCTCTAGTTGCTCTCTCCCTCGCTCGCCGGCTATCCACACATATTCGATGGACTGCGTAGCAGTAATGTGCAATTCACTGCTACATTGCGATTTGACCGCCTGATTACCGGTTTAATAGATATCAGGATGTGAGGATGAGCCTTATACAACAACTGCATCAAGTCCCATTGACATGAAGATGTACTTAGAGGAGCATGCAGCGTGCTCGCTCGCTCACTCAATTCAACCGTGCATGTGACGCATACACGCCAATCCAATTACAGCATAACGGTTTGACGCAAAATTGAATTATAAATGTGATAATTCAGCCATTTGTCAAATGGCTCAATAATAATGATCATAAATTTTCATACAAACGCGCCATGATTCCTTCCTGCCTCCGCCCGTCATTTGGATGCGCCATAAATTTTCACTACACCGAGAACGCGCGCGCGCGCTCGCCGGAAGACGACGAGAAAACAATCTCAAAACAAACATTTGGCAACGAGTTTTTCATCCAAATGAAATAAACGACTCGAATGTGAAAGAGATTCATCGACTGCCAGCGTGCAATCCATTCGCTTCATGTTCTTCGGGTACTAGACTACCCAGTAGGAGGGGAGGAATACAATAACATCGACAAAGATGAAGATGAAACTGAAGTTGGCGGAAGAAAAGGACCAAAAACAGTTTGCAAGTTGACTAAGAACTGCGAAAAGGACTCGCGTACAAGGTACGCTTAGTCAAGACGCACACGCAGTCAAGTAAAGCAGCTCAAAGCAGAAGCCGTCTTAGCAATTCGTCTTTTGGTAAAAAGCATTGGCGCGCGTCAAATACAAGACGACCGAAGGGTTTTGATCAAGCGCACATCGCAATTTGATAACGTAATAACGTTACGGCGATTGCGCGTTAGAACACTTTGTGTGTAGGCGGCAGCGACGGCGATGCGGTGCTGCCGCATCGTGGTTCAGTCGATGAGCGGATACGGAAGTTTCAATCGCCTTCTTAAAACTTTTCCCTCCTTCCATGGTCCTTCAGCTTATGCTCGTCGTTGACGAGAGAACGCGTATGTGGCGTGTGCCGCGCCTCGCGCGCCCAAGAAACAAGAGGGCGACAAACTTTCCATTCATCTTCATACTTATGGGCTTGTTTAATGCATCCCACACTTCTCCGGAAAGCACGACGCAACTCTGCTTGTCTTCTGCGTTTCGACGATACACGTTGCCAACTTTTATATAGTTGCTTGCCGCGGAAGGAAACTGCAAACTTGGGAAAAATATGCCAAACACAAATGGAAACATAACAAAAATATGTTTCGGATCTCAACTTGAACATAACAAGTTAACATACTCTCTCCCAGCTCGCTGAGATGCGGAAAGCAATATGAGGAACATTTATTAAAAACTTGATGGAAAAATGCACTCAAAGCGTACTTAAGAAGTGTGTATTTTGCCGTCGTAATTTACTTAGGAATTGTGCAATTTGTCACAAACTTTCTTCATAATACTTGTAAATAATTCAAGCACTGATCGATTCCATTAAAACTGAGTTGTCAATATGTTAAATAAACGCAAATTTGGAACTTTGAAAACAACATAAAAAAGTATGTTAAGTGTGTAATTCGTGATAAATTACTTTGAAATTTCTGTTACAAAAACTTTTATTGTCCTTAAAAGGATCAAAAGTTTGTAACTTTAAAAACGGCGAATAGCATGAGCAAAAAGTCAAGATAGTGCAGAAGAGCAATGCACGACTCTATATCAAATAAAATTTGAATAATTGGCGGTGTAAATTTTTGATTCCTCCCTTGCCATCGCCAAACTCTATCCTCGTGGCTTGGTCGTGTTCCGCGTTCAAGAGCGTACTGAACGCAGCGTCGTCAAGCTGTATTGTAATCGGCAATGCAACATGAAGTTTTACATTCTTCGCAATGTTGTACATGTAATAGTAATGTTCGCGATGGGAATCGGTTATGCGATCAGGGAGAAAAGAAGCAACGAACGAACGAACGAACGAAGACATTCCCAATGCACCAGGACGACGAGCTGCAGTGCTGCCGCCATCAATGGTGGCCGCTCGTATCTTCGGCTTCCTTCGTTTCGTTTTGCAGACGATAATAAAATTTTACGACATTTAAAATAAGAGGTGGCACCGGTGCCAGTAAATACAACGGCGATATATACATATTCCATGACCGATTCAATGTCCAATTGTCCTAAGGGTGTTGCACAACCAACGCGCAGCGCATGCATCCCACACGAAACACACATTTTACGTACAACGTTTCGTGGACATTCGGTGGATTCAAATATATATTATATTCAAAGTTGGAGTGGACTTTCCGAATGTGAAAATTTCCCCTGGGTGGTAGGTAGCGCAAGCAAGCCGGAGCGACGAGTGAGAATGACCGCTGGCCGCCCCCCCATTTTACTTATTCACTTTGGCCGTTAGCATTCAGCGCAAATATGCACTGCCGTCGCGTCGTGAACGTCCATCGGCTCCATTCTCCACTTCAACAACTGCACGAGCACCGTGGTGCCATAATCAACGGCTGGACGATGGGCGAGATGGGCCTACCGAGTAAAAAAGGGTGGAAAGTCGACGCGCTCAAGGAGTGAGGAATGTCGAGAGGCAGCGCGACGTCGAATAATACGACGACGACCATCCTGGCAAAAGTTAAAAGTTGCCAGGAGCGTCCATTCCGTCAAGTGCCCGACCCAACCTGTGTTAGGTGGATGAGGGTGAAAAAGGGCGACAAGGCCTCATTTTCCACTTCTTCAGTTCGTCACTCACTCAACCGAGGATTTGACTCTTTCAAGTGCTTTGCGTTTAAAAATGTCCAAAGTTTAACCTTCTTTAGTTTATAGGCGCTTTTCGAAATTTAAATAAAGATTACGATGCAAATAAAATTGAACTCTTGATTAAACTTTGAGAATATTCGCCATTCTTCGAAAGAGAATGCAGAAACCCTCATCGCATGATTAATTATATTTGGAATTTAATACAAGTAATAAAAAATGCGCGCAGACTTTCTACATTTATACGTTTGCGCGACTACGTACGAAAAACGGGATTTTACGAGTATACTTTTCCCATTCGTTCGGCATTATAAAAATGGAAATAAATATTTACAGACGATATCCATTTATATCGAAATAATATAATTTGAAAACGCGCACTCTTCCACGCGCAATGTCCTACGCTTTTTCTTCGGCGCTGGTTGGCGGCCATAAAGGAAAAACGGAATACATATTCAAATAACTTATTCTCATGGTAATCAAAACGAATCGTAAAAATTTCCCCAAAGAAACTTTGCCCTCGCGAAGGATTGCATCGTTCGCGCGCGCACCACCGGTTCGTCCTTCTTCTTCTTCTTCTGCTCCTCTTCGGCTTCAGCAATTTCAACTCTCTTGCAAACACATTTATTTCAGACTTTTTAGAGGTCATCCATGATGCCGTGTGCGCCGCGCGTGTCTCATTCTCTCGCTCACTGCTCCGCTCCGCCTTGCATTCAATACACGCACAGCGAATTTTATTTCGCGTTATCCATACATACGTACATTTGATAATCAAATAATCATGAATCTTTTATAATCCCATGCATTTATATAACGAATTTTATAGTTATTGCTCCTCCGATTCGACGCAATGATCCATAACTCACTAACGGAGCGCCGGAGCGTCATTCGAATATTTCGACTGAGTAATCAACTTTTACTTTATTCTCGCGGGAGAACGCGAGCGCGCGCAGTATTCATCTTTAATGCGCAATTATAGAAACTCAAACAATTTAAATTTAATTACATCGCACTCGACGCGGTAAAGATCGTCGAGCTGTTCAAGCACCTCATATTTTGCCCTCGGTGATCGCGCCGGGAAGGGCGAGCGATAATATAAAAAGCACGAGTAAAATTGAAACAAAATGAAAATTAAAAAGGCGGCAACCAACGCAAGGGTTGCAGCACGCACGCACTTCAACCCCTTCTTTGGCCGCTTCGACTTCATCCTTCAACGTAATTAGATAATTATAGCCAACAAACGATAACGCTCGAGGGTTTTCAATTCGCTAATGACATTATTTACGCACTGAGTGCGTGCGCTTGGCGCACGGCGGCTCAAAAACAAAATAATTGCCCGCTGATAAGAGAGGCATGAATGAATAAACGAATGAATCTGTGCGTGCCAAGGGCGCACTAACAATGCTGCAATAATGCAAAGTGCCTTGCTTGCTTGCTTGATGGGTGGCTTCGCTCAACAATGACGACGGCAGCGGCGGCGGTGGCGGTGGTGGCGGCACGTACACGAAGAACATGAAGAAATGGAGGACCAAAGACTGGCTGGCGCCTCCCCTTCAACGCAAGCTACGCACGCTAAAGGGTGAAGAAACGCAGCGGCAACGCAATAAATTACCAACAAGTACTCGACGCATACAGGAACAGCAAGGAAACTTCAAGTTTAAAAAAGTTGAATGGATGACTCAAAGGGAGAGCAGCCCCAAAATATTTGCGAGCGCATTAGGCGGACGGAGACAGATTGAAAATTGTGAAAAAAGTAACAGGAATAAAAGAGAAAATACAAATCGCATGCTTTGCGGGCATAAATCACGCGGGAACTTTGCGCGCCAACGGGGTGTATCCACAGTCGCCATATAGAGTGTACACGGTAACATTTTCGTATCGTGAATCAAATTCATTGCCAGTTAAAATAGATAAAGTCAAATTCAATTTGCTGCATGCGCGCGCGCGCGTACCACACCAACGTGTAAACAAGGTGACGTTTCTGCATAAAGTCGTTGCAGTGTACCTGCAACGCGCTTTAAAAAACCCAGTGGAGATAGTGATAGGAACAAAACCAACAAGCTATAACTCTCCTCACATGCACGTCTATTCTAACCTTGCAAACGACTGCACTTCATATACGCCACATTGCACTTTATCACTGAGTACGCAGCCCTGGTCGAATTAACGCCACGAGGCAATAAATAACGAATTAAAGAAGTTATCAAGATTATTACATAACTCGTTCATTGTTGCTTTAACCAACTTGTGTCACATTCTTTGTTCGCATGGCCCATCATTGAAAGTTGAGCAACTTTTCAACTTCTATGCGAAACCATTAAACCTCAACGCAGTTTTTGATAACAATATTGTATGGATTGCTCGCTGCATTTGCTTATTGAAGTAGACGAACGATGAGATAAAATTGGTAATAAGATAGACATAAGCTTACTTTAAGTCGAAGTTTCTCAAGATATCCATGTAACTTCTAGGCGATTCTGTGAATAGGCTGATATCCATGATTTCCGTAATGTGTGAACGATTTGATGAGATTAAAGCACTAATTCAGACGAATTACTCAATATACGAGAATCTCAAATCGCAATACCACGAGTTTAATTTAATACTTTATTAAGACAAAGTAACCCGGAAACGAACGCAACGCACTACCACGAGGATGCTCAAACACTGCACAGTATTTGCGAGCTCAAGTGATCCTATGTTGCCGAAAAATTTGACTATGCGCTTGGGGAACACGCATCTACTTGCAAATTCTCGTTCTTGCTCTAATCAAGCACGTTTGCAGAAACATTAAAATAAATTGAAAGATGAAAAGTGTATGCAACATATTCAACACACTGATCTTTTAAACACTCTTGCCTTCAATGCAATTAATTCTTTCAGAAATAAATTGAAAAACTTTGCTCATTTCCACAACTCATCTGAATGACACTGGGTCAACGATGTGCTAAAATCAAAGAGTTCTACCAAGTAATGCATTTGAGTGAAAAGGCGTTTTAGAGTAAGGACGAAATTTCAATTTTGCTTCAACGATGCATCAAAAACTAGTGCACTATGCTGTTTTCCAGCGTCTGGTCGGCGGTTGCTTTGGGAAGGAGGTGTGCTCAAACCCGACATTGGCGATGGCCCTTTGCATGGCGCACGCAAATGGACATTATGCAGCACGTCTCATCTACCTTTTAGTGTACTTTTAAATTCGATGTGCGATCTCCATTTACGTGCGAACCAATTCACCTTCCTCACCTTTCTCCGTGAGATACCGAGTGTGCCAACTAACTGACTATCATTACGTTTATGATCATCGAGCTGCGAGCCACTTGCATTATTATCACACACTCGGTCTGGCGCCGAACGTGCATGCATGTTTTCGGGAAGAGTATGTGACTCTGCATGCGCTTGGCTGGCGTTCATGTGTCCCATGTACACAAAACTTTGTCCCACTTCTTCGGCACCGTGCGCAAACTTCATGAATTATTAAAAGGGCGCACACACGCGCCCGCATATGCACGACGACCATCGTCAGAGTGTTGGAGCGACGAGAACCAAAGAGGTCTATTGAAAGTGCAATACGCTTATCGTTCATTTTCGGCCGGCACGCTCTTCCCGAAAGCCGGAATGCATTTTCCGAAACGCAAAGACTAGTTTGAGTCCGGTCGAATGGCCAAAAGCAGACCGTTATCGGCCATTCAAGCGTAGTTTATACGCCAGTTTAAGCATACATGTAATGATAAAACTATCTCGATGCTTTTTATCATTTAGTTCGTGCGTCCGAATCTCATGATGGTAATTGGCACTAGATAAGCTTCGTTCGCGCGACGCGCACGATCTATAAGCCGACGATGGCGCAGACTGTAAGTAATGTAGCGAAGAACAATAGAAGCAAAGATTTGATTTGTTTGGAGTTGTTTTAGAGTTGGTTTGAAAATTGGAAAAGTTGGCCAATTTCTTTTAATTGTTTTAGCAGCGTCGCCGCTCGCTCGCCGCCACCACGCGAATCATGGGGCGGCGCATCGATCGTCGTTGTCGAAAGAGCGCAATAAAACGCAAAGTAATTGCCGTAAATTGGCGCACGTATTTTGAGCATAAAGCGATTAAACTCGATTTATTCGATTTATTTGGAACGAACGTGGTGCTGCTACCACTGCCGTTGATGGTGACCAAGTTAGCTCTTCAGTTTGCACTCGAGCATGAGGCGACCCAATCTACATTTACATGTGTGTACCCTACATTTATTCACTCAAACGTTCAGCCAACTGTCGCGCACACACTTGCGAATGACTACTATCTTGTAGGTGCGCGCGCGCGCGCTTGGCTCTCATTTATATTAAACACGTTCATAAAGGGCGACGCATGTAGCGTCGTCGCGCTTTAATGTGCGCCCATTTATCAGAAATTCGTTTAGCCATGCAACGCCAAATGGCGAACGCAATGAATATATTGGCAAGCCTGGAGGAGGCAGCCGGGGGCAGCGTGGAGGAAAGCGGCCGCTCTCCCCGATGCCAGGCCAAAGGACATCGATGTACGTGCGCATGCAGAAATTGGGTGCTCGTTCGTCCATTCAGCCATTGATAGCCGCCTCTCTGTGTGTAGTCAATCGAATGGGTACAAGGGCTTATGTGGGCAAAGGCTTGTGGATAGTTAATATCCTGATACGTATTCAAAATATGCCTCTGCAGATACGGAAACGCTACTTGGTCGCCCCCTTTGCGAATAGCAAAATTATTGCCGCTCTCCGTCTCTCGTTCGCGGCGATAAAGATTCTCGCGTACCGCGTTGATAATATAGAGTTTCTGGTGTGTGTATATGTACGAGTGGCCCCGATTAAAACTCAACAGGTCTTCGAAATTAACCCGGCGAGACTTTTGTACTTCGGTGTGTTCGCATTCGCGTTGGCGTTGGTTCGTGCGTTCGTTCGTTCGTTCGCTCGCTCGGCGCCAAAGGGTTATTCGATTGTGCGCGGATTGCCTTTTCTTATGGGAAATTCAGATTTGACAGTCGGCACGTGTACATATTTCATTCGCAATTCACGAAAATTGGTTTCAAACATCACCGCTGGGGCTTAGCGCACAAATACGAAAAACAAGTGTACAATATCAAGTAATGGAATACTTGCTGCATGTTCGCCCTTTGTTTTATGACTGTACCAAGATTTATTTTCAATATTCACCTTTATGATGGTTGTTAATGATGTTTCAGAAAGCTATAGAAATATGATAAGATTATTTCTCTAGGTTTCCATTTAAATTTTTCTATTAGCATTTTAAGGAATCCCGAATGAAGGAAACGTTAAAACCGAAGAATGTAATAAACTTTTCACTACTGTGCATAAAACTTGAAAGAAATTAAATTCAACTACTTTTCTCTGAATCCATATAAAACATACACGTAAATTTCATCCATTCGCCATGCCCTTTTTGTATTCTTTTCATTATTCGTCTTGTTAAAAATGTATGTCTAATTTATTTGCAATTTAACAAATGAGATCCTCCTACTTAAAAGATCCTTATGCGTCATTTAAATGCAGTCACGTCAAATCCTTAATAATTATGCTGTTTTCGAAACGACAAAGAAAAATAATTTTTGCAAATGTAACACAGATTCCGGACGCGAACGAAATAAAGGCAAAAGGAAAAAAACTTCAACAGTATGCAATCGACTGCGCGAAAAATTGCGAGCATGTCAGCTGGAACATCTGTCTCATTAAAATCAAATTACGCAAACGAGACGAACGTAGACCACGCGCATTGCGAAGCGAAGAGGACGCGCTGCCATTGCACGGCAAACAAGCAAAGTTGGAGCATGTGCGCGCAACGAAGAATGTGCACTTGCACATTGACAATACATTTTATCCATGTGGGCGACATGCGAACAAGTTGCACGAGTAGCATGCTGCCGAATGTGCCGCACATCTATGTGGAAATCCACGAGACTACATCATGCGCGCAAATGTATGGGGATGCAAATCAATCATTGAACAACGCGATTTTCTTCGTCCAACTTTACTCGCGCACGAAACCAGACAAGGCGGCGGCGGCGGCGGCAGTGGCAGCGGCGCACGGCATGCATAAAAGCGTAACACGAGTGCCAGCATACATCGAATCAAATTCGGGTGGCAGTTGTCTGGGCGAGTTAACGATCTGGAAAATCCCATGGCCCAAATGTGCACACCCGTACACGGATGCACGAATGTGAAAGAAAGTTGAAGTCGGAAGAAGTGCGCGCAAAAACCCAACAACGTCATTTTTTCTCGACGACGCAGAAGGGCGAAGGATATTTTTGTAAAACATTCACAGATTCTCGCGCGTATTGGCACGTGGCATCGCGTTTGCGCGCGCTCGGTACAAACATTTTGCGCGCGAATGGAAATTGCTTTGATATATTCGCATATATTCAAATATTGCCTTCATTTCTTCGGCGTTCGCATGCAATACGCAAAAATTTCTATTTGGATGCTTTGTTTTGTAAACGTACTACAATAAGTACGAGTGATTGTATATGCGTCTCGACACAGATAGCTGGGGGTGGCAACAAGCGTTATGAATAAAATTCATAAATGGAATTGAAAAAAATATTTAAAACGCATTCCGCACGCAACTTGCAAACACGAAATTCGCACTTTCATATCTTTTCATCGTATAAAATAAAATATATATAATCAGCAGCAGTAGCAGTGGCAGTGGCAGTGGCAATGGCAGTGGGCGAATGTAAATTTTAATAAAAATCCGAAAATAAAGAAAAACAAGCAGCGTCGAAAAAGTATAAATGAAAAACGCGAAAAAGGAAAGAGTCTAAGCGCAAAAGCCTATTACGTGCGGTGCGTGGTCGTCGTCGTTTTCGTCCTCGTCCTCGTCGAAGAAAGGAACAAATTGAAAAAGTTTAGAAAATAGAGTTTAATTCCTTCGCGCGCAGCTGGCAGGACGCGCGTCAAATAAGCGTTTGGACAGTCGGATGAGGAAAGGCGCTGATTAAAAATTTAATTAGCGGTCTTAGGAGCAGAAAGCACCCCCGCGTACAGTCGCCCAGCAAGAATGAAAACCGACTTCAATCCTTGCTCATTCGCCTGCTGTTTCTTGCATGCCGCAACTCACTCTCTGCGTAAGGATGTAGAATAATAATCTGCGAGCTGACTTTGAGTGCTTGTTGTCTTGCTTAGGTAGCTGCAGTGTGTGCACAGTAAGCACAGTGATCGCCTCCCCTCTTGTTGGTGTTAAGATAGCGGCGACGATGGTGGCGGCGGTGGCGGCATCAGCGGCGCCAGTCCTGCTTCTTATCAATTTAAGACAATACCGCATACACCAGACCAGAGATGGAAATGAAGTCATCCATCCAAGCAAACTGCATATAAATCACATTGTCTCAGAACGCGCGTGCGCCTCACACTGACGCGAATCACTCCGGTGACGCTATAGTCGCCGCCGCCGCCGCTCTGGAACTTCAATTTCAACCGTACGATGAAGAACGACAAGAGATGCGACCTGTCTTTGTCGAGGAGGATTCATTGCATCGTATGCATTGTTGTATTGCGCTCTCGACGCGTTTGTTTTCGGTTTGCCTTCTGCCCCAACGGAGCCCCGCCGACGAAATGAGATCGCAATTGCGCGCAATTGGAAAAGGGAATCAAATTTTAGGATGACTGCTTTTTCCATTTCCAAGCGCTCGGCCTAGCTCGACCCGCAAAACACATTCAAATCTCCCCACACACATGTGAAACTACGTTTCGCATTAAACTCGTCGGCAATATCTTTAATATTAAATGTTTGTTTGCCGAGCATTCCAACTATGTGTGCTTTGTCAACGATCCGTGCAAATCGCCCAATTCGTTAGGCTGCGTAGCCCTTTTCCTGTTTGTGCGCGTGTTTAATTGAATTTCAAAGTGTCAATCGAAATGTTGTTGTTGGCGAAATTATAACGGGTAAACGCGCAAGAGACAATTGGGGAATGAAATTCGCTCTCGTCGGCAGGACATATGGCGCGCTTGGGCCGCGTACCACACTGCCGCCTCCCGACTACATGGATTCCGGATGCAGACGCAATAAAACAATTTCGTGGCTCATCTGGCTGTAAAAGCCCGAAAAGCCAAAACAATTGATTTATATTATATAAATTTTCACATTTCACGGCACATCTGCTTCGACTGCCAAACGCGCCTAAACTTCTCGCACTGTTTGTTGTACAATGGTTTTGTCACCAATTTGGAACGTATTTTACGTATAAAATGCGACGCCATTTGCGTACAATTCCAATATATACTAAATGTTGTCGCCAACAAACTTTTAATCAATTTCATCGTTCATCAGACGATGCAAATTTAAATCCTGTTAGAGTTTTACTTTTTGCGCGAATTGCGGTTTAATAAATTTTGAAAATCCGCTAATGCGATTGTTCTCTGGCAGCACCATGTATATCATCAGCGATTACGCGGAGAAAAGCTTTACGATCAGCGAAATATGCGATTGCACTTGTCCGATATTCCAATATCATATATTTGCAAATATTGCAGATATTAAATGTACGGTAAACAAAATGTTTGTTTATTGCGCACGCATGCACACATGTCTGTCGTGTTAGCATTGTTACTATCGCCGCCGCCAACCCCGATGGACAACGCGCGACTGTCCGACCGTTTGTAAATGACAGGACGTCACCAACGCGCACGCACGCACAAAATCCACCCACGTGCATCAGAACGAAATAATAGCAATAACGTGGAGCGCAGGCTAATGGAAAGAGGAAAAAAGCAGGCGTGCAACATTGGCAATAAACATTCAACAGTCATCGGCACGAAGCGTTTTCAATAGGTATGAGAAAAAGGCTGCAAATTATTGCCGCCAACGTCAAACCCTCGTATCAATGGCACTATCACCACGACGAGTGCGCCTGTAGTTGAAATAACAACAGGAACCGGAAATGTTGGTACCAACGCCATCGATCGCGCGGCCACCAGCAGCAGACAACCGGCAGACAGCAATGGGCCGAACAGGCAGGCGTACGCGCGCCAGCGTCCATACTTCAAAATCCTTTTTATCTTCCGCATGATAAATACGTTCGCGCCATTGTTATTGTTTGGCCAGCTCTTCAGCATGCCGTTCGTGCACGAGTACCACCTATTCGCTGCCAACGACAGCGTTGCTAGCGTTGCTGCCGTTGGCCGTTAGCTGTAAAGTGCCTGCTGTTGCTGATATATTTTCGCAACAAAAGTAAATAATCATAAAAACGACACGAGCAAGCGATGCACGTTGTCAATGACGTGTTCGCAATCGACCACGACCGTAGGATGGATGGATGGATGGATGATGGCGTTTGTGCGCTCTTCATTCAACAACACACGAAAATTTCCATCAGGCGCGCACATTTTTTTTGATGTGTGGCCGTACGCCTCTCCTCATGTGTAGACAACTCCACTATTGTAAATGTGCCAAAAATATTCGAAAATGAAATCTTTGTTGGGCGTCCGCGTTGATGTTTTATCATAGTCATACTTCAATGTCTGCGCTGCGCAACTCTTTTGCTAACGTGCGCCGCGCGGAGAGACTGGGCGAACGCGAGCGACGCTCCGTGTAATGCCAACATAAATCATCGAATGTCTTTTACGACTCGCTGATGGTGGTGGTGGTGGTGGTGGTAGCAGCCGCTGAACCGCAACCGCAATGGGAGATCACTGTGGCTGCTGGCACGGCTGCCGAGCTACGCTGATGGAAACCATGAGAAAGGATGACATTCCTGAATCGTGTGGACGACGACATGAGTGCGCACGCTGAATTGGGACACTAATGACGACATGCAAAGTACACATTTGTGAAAATGTAATTAATTCAATTCATTTTAATTACGGCGCACGCAAATGAATCGAGCAAAAATGATAGAAAGCGGACAGACACACTCTTATTACGTTTCCGGCGCCGAGTGTCTTAAGGCTTGCGCCAGTTTTCTGAAGAGGGAAAAAATGAAAATAATCCGCACCCAATTTTACGTAATCATGTAATGCAGATGATGATGATGACGACGCACATTAAATATTTAAACAGCTTCAACATTTAGCCATTTTCACCACCGGCGTTCTTAATTATTCATCAAAACATTAACATTCATGCGCGAGGAGGCAAAAACACTGAAACGCCCTGTTATAATTAAATCACTTTTCAGCGCCGCGCGCGCCAACGATGATATTATTGCGTTAGTGGTAGGTGCATGTGCACATTGTGGCTGTTAATTAAATAAATGTTAATTGTTCAAACTTTAACCGGTTTTTCAATGGCATTCATACACCCATAATTATCCGAATGAATTAATCTGCCAGCGCGCAAACTCTTGTACTCTATTTTGGCGTGTGCAATGCCTATTTATCTAGTTTTTTTTTTTGCGAGAGCTTAACGCTACGTTATTAATCCAAGTCCATAAGCTCAAGAGATCATCACGTACTTAACGATGGAGCAGCCAGCAAGCACAAAAAGTCAACCAGATTTACGAGCGCGGCACACATAATATCCTTCGTCCTCACAATATTGTTGCGCTAGTTGCACAATGAGAGAGGATGACTTTAAGCATAGATTTGAATAAACCAACCCAACCAACCAACCCAGCTGCCTGCAGAAGCTGAAGCTGGAGGACAAACGCTAGCAAACACCGGCGCCAAAGTCACCTAAATTGCATTCAATGCTTTGGCCAACTTGAACCTGCTGGAGGATGGAATTTCACAGCAACAACTGCCGAATAGCACACCGAATAGAATGCCGTAGAATACGCAGCGACGCAGTCAGGTATGCATGCATGGGGTAAGCTCCAGCAAAGTGCGGAGACGAGCGGAGAGCGAGCGCGCCGAGCAACAACACGAAAAAGGGATAAACGGTGTTAAAGTAAACACCATCATCATGCACCAACCTCCAACAGTTGGTACTAGAAAGTACACCAGCATTGTACGCGCCGCACTCAATGTAGTGCAGTTTCAACAGTCAGTTGTGTAAAGACCGACCGAGCGACCAACCAACCGCCCCCATCGGCCGTGCCGGCGCAATACACGTGAAGCGAACTGAGGCAGAAGGACTAAATTCACAGCCAGCGTGCAAGCACGGAAAATGCATAGACTGCACCGTATTCTCTCCTCGGCGACCAACAAAATGCGCGCGAGTGTTGTGCTGGAAGCCGCAAGCTCCGACTGCACGGCATGCGATGCAACATGTTGGAGAAGAACGTTGCGCGAAATATATCCATAATACTGAGGGTGGTCATTTCTTGCAGCAATTTCCAGACGATTGTACAAAAAGCCAAACGCAATTAGGAATTTCCAAACTGCCAGCAAGCGTGAGTCAATTTGTACAAATTACCGAAAGCTATATTCACTCAAAGTTGTTGCTCTTATCCCTTTTGTTGTGCGCGCTACAAGATGTAGCAAGACTACTTGGACTAGTTGTGGACCACTCGGTGCAAAAAGCGTCGAGATGAAAGTATGTAATATTACTAAAAGTAGAAATTGTGTGGTAATACTTGGCGAGTTGGTGCTGTATGCCGCGTAGATTTTTATATTAGCTTTCCACTTTGCTTCTTTGCTACTTCTGCGTCGTGGTAAATGAGGAAACGACATAGTGCTGCGGCTGCTAAGCCATCTTCGCTTTATGAATATTTTTATTTTTATTCACTTGCACAATTTACTTTCCCTTGGCTGCCATTCTAGTTCACTACACTTTGCGCCATATGCACGAATGATGCCAATGTTAACTCACCATCTTCATCTTCAAACCGCTTTTTTGGCGCAATCGATAAAATTGTAATTTTATTGAAAGCCATCGATTATTTATTGTGCCCTTTCCGTCTGCTGTGTGTTTTTTGTCGCTCCCCTCCAATACAAATACCTACGTGGGCACGAGATTCAATGCGTGGAAAAACAATCATTGATGATGGTCTTCAGCATATTCCACTCCTCTTTATTATTCCATCGCCTGTACCCACATCCACTCGACATTCGTACCCAGCAGGAACTTGGTTAAAATTCAACTTGCTTGGCATACGTACGCATTGGCATTTGCATAAATAAACCTCTCCTACGAGGATACCGTTTCTCCTCAGCTGCGTGCCCGTGCCGCATTCAAGGATATTCATCTATTTATCCTGGAGCTTCATTCACTTGTAGGTAGCAATGTTTGTACCACAACGTACGGCAATAGTATTCGTTCTTATATTACATTTCTGATTCTCCACAACTTTTTCCTTATCCATCATCATCATCAACACGGATTACAAACATCAAAGGAATCAGAAGAAACTCGACGCATTCAACGTTTGCAAGCGTACTTCTTCCGCAGCACTTTAACCCAAAGCCTCAGCGTACTCGTACAGGGTGAAGTGCGCTCCTCAAATGTTACACCATTTCAACGCATAACACCTCCTTGAGGCATGGCAAATGTTTTTGCGCGTCTTGTATAAATCAATCCCATTTGAATTTTGTGCATTCTCATTGCATTTCGGTGAAATGAGCAATTCCCAAGACATGGTAAAGGCAAAAAGGCAACCAGATTCCGGGCGCAAACAGATTGAGAGCATATGGCTGGTGTGACGCCGAGTGCCAACGAGTGAATCAAGCGCAAGAGAGCAACGAAAAAAACAAAACACATCCAAATGGAAGAAGGGAGATGAGGAGGCGGCAGTTAAATAGAAGAGTAAGAAGTGAAGGAGAAGGGACTGCAGCGCGCAAAGAGTCGAGACTGTAAGCAGGAAAAGTCGACAAGCCATTACTTTGATTTCTTTCAATTCGATTCATTTCTACTTCTACGCGTTCACTCCATCCCTCTTCCGCCTCCAGTTGTAATTCGCAGACATCTCGATGCAGCAGAAGTGATCGTCAAGGCATCGGCGGCGACGACGTCCCGAACGTACGTGCTTACGATGGTTATACGATTGTACGCGAAAAGGAGTGGTGGCATGCGGCGGCGGCGGCACAAGTGGCGGTCTTTGCTTGCATTTCGCACTCTTCCTCTGCCATTGATGGCATTGGTGACCGGCGGCACGAATGCGGCGACGCTACGGAGGTGAGTGCTAGCTGGGAATGCCATGGATCCTGGGGCATGTGGTGCACATGACGCGGCACGCTAGTCAAAAGTTCATCCAGCATTGGCGGCGTGAATGTAAAATCGGAATTGAGTCTCGAATATGCCCAGCATTCAGCAAGTGACTGTAGCAGCAAATAAGTTCGTGCGCGCCGACAGAAAAAAGAAAACGCGCGCCAGATTTATGGTTCAAAGTAATTTCTTCTCAAGTTAATGCACTTCCTCGAGTAATTGCGATGCTGGTAAATTTCATGCAAATATAATTTCTCTTACTTGCATTCGCATGATATGCGTTAAACTTTAAATCCAATTTCCGCTTTTGGAGGGAAGAATTGAAAGACGTGAAATAGAATGATGATATTTGTGAAATATGCGCTTGCGACTCACATAATTTGCAAAAGGGAATGTATTGAATGAAACCTAGCGCATCCACAGCTGCAGCGCAATGAGACAAACATATATCAAGAATGCAACCCCCCGTCGATACGTTCGGATCAAACATATCCAACGTGCACGGACGTTGTAACATGGTGGATTTTATTTATGAACGACGATCTTGTCCCGCGGTTTTATTGCCATGACATTGCCACCCCTACCGGCCCAGGAAAACGTGATGTTGCCGCCACCGTCGCTGCTGTTGCATTACGCTTGCATCCCTCATTTTATGCCCCGTGCTCCTTTGCGTCCCATCATCATTCCGAAATAGATGTGTGCGCACCTCGTGTGCGGCCAATCGAGGGAATTGCAAGCCACCCACCGTAAACCCCAAACACCGGCGCCACCGTGAACGCCGCCGCCGCCACCGCCAGCAGCAGCAGCGCAGATTTCTATTACCCGAATTCCCTATTTAATTTCATCTGTCGAAATGACGTACGACTCGCCGGCTGCTCTCATCGATGGCGCGTACATTTTTCTCGTTTTTATTTCGCTTTCCACTTCACAATAGAGCCACCGCCGCCACTGCCGCCGTTGCCGCCACTACACGCAACACACACACATCCACGCACATAAACATAGGCCGTGCACAATACTTGAGCTTTCAGCCGTTCGCGTCAAGTATTGAACAGAGCCGCCGAATGAAGGCGCGCTAGGCAATTCCATTAAGGGAATAGGGAGTAGTCCGTCCGTCGTAGGACCACCAGCCAGAAAAGGACTAGCAGAAAAGACGGTGGCGGCCGGTAGTGTGCCTCTGCATGTATGTGTGTGTTGCTCAGGCGCGCGCGAGCGGCCGCGCTTTGTTAGGGAATGCAATAAAACAATTTGATCAAGTAATTGTGGAAATGTCTGCGATTCCCCACACAAATGTCAAACAAATACAAATGTATTATTTCTCATTGAGGAATCAGCTCGGCGTTTCTTTTTTGGCATTACCATCATCGTTATGATCATTGTTTGCCATGACATTTCAAAGTTTGTGTTCTACGGATTCCGAAAAATAAATGTTGGGGATATTCTAGATTAAATCCGTTTATATCCTGCCAAATTATGTGGGAATTTGACTTTCTCAAGCAAGCATAAACAAAACATTACGACATAAGCACGCAGAGAATTGCAAAAACGTCGTTGTTGAACGTGCCGTACGCGAGGAAGAGAGGAGGAAAAAACAGGATGAAGCAGTCTCAAATTTAACGTTCTCTCCCTCAGTGCGACCATTACATATCCACACATGTATAATGCGCGAAAGAGCCGAATAGAATATACAGCGAGGGGAAAAACAGAGCAGATGAACGAAAAAAGCCGCAAGTAGGTTGCAAACGAATGAGAGAAAGGACGACAAACGAAAGACTTGGACATAAATTCCGCATGTTTTTGCACATTAAGTGTACTTTATGTCTATACACATGAGTAACCAGCAGCAGCAGGGCCAGGAGCGCGAATGCGCCGCACTCCAACGATACTGCGATAACACATGTGAATGCTTTCGCTGGGCGCGCACTTCGTGAATGTGCTCGGGGAAGCAAACTTGCTCGTCGCCGCCAACGCGCTCGTAACCATCACACCATGCATGGTGCGAGATAAAAGGGTAAGGTTGGTTTGGAAACCACTTTCTCGTTGTATTTCTCTATGCTCCGCGTTGTCGCCTCACCAGTTCTCCTTCGGCCGCCCCCGCAATGGCGCCCCATCCAGTGTGTGCATGACACATCCATACGCATACAGAGTCGGCGTGCAATAGGGGGGGCGGCATTATGCATGTGCCATGCGACATGGAAAATTGAAATTATTTGTGACCGCAAAACGACGCCGACGCCGGCGTTCTGAACCAGGCTCGCACTACTTGTTTGCGTGCTGCTTGCTTCATCATCATCCTCCAGGATATTTCTGCATGCATGTGGCGGTAGATTGTCGACCACCGTAGTGGAAATGTGGTGTGGAGCACCCGACTAGAAGCACGATAGAGCCTAGTCGCCTTTCTTGCACTCAGTATGGTGGTGATAGTACGACTACTCTTCGAGTTTGCGACTCATAGAATTGGCGCACATATATGAACCGCCGCCGCTGCCGCCGCCGCAGCCGCGCCGACTGCTGCCCGAGGGCGATTCCAACGAGTACATTAGACGCAATTAAATCATGAGACAGCCCGTCCCCAGACTCATTGTCTCGCAATGTCTTTCCCGCACACCCATGTCATTTCAAGTTGGCAATGCTCACTTTCTTCACAATTGTTCAAATTCAAGTTTGTTTAAGCGGAAAGTTATTTCGGTTTTTTCCTTTTTCGTTACACAGAATTTACTTTAATAAAGTTCAACTTCAACGAGCGGTATTGCAGTTGCGACGAATAATTTAAACTTTTTCCGAGCCAAAATATTCAGTGTAAAATAATTTAAATCTCGAAATGGTATTAAAAATAAAATTCGGCGAAACCTCCATGATTTTGTAGAGATTTTTCAGCGCACACCTACTAAATAAACAAACTCAATTCATTCCCATCAAAGCCACGCAATCTTCACAACTCACATGCTCGAGATTCTTGCAAATTTCACTACGCAAAACAACAAGCGCGCACACTGCGTATATTTTCTCGTTGGCGGCGTCGGCGGCGGTGGCGGTAGTGGCGAACAAATATTCGCGCATAGATACAATATACACACGAATCTGGTTGGGCACACAGAGACCAAGCTTGCGAGCGCATAAATAAATTCAATGTTTGCGCAAACCGTGTGCCGCTGTTCGCTTATCCCGTGGCTAGGTATGCCATTCGCTTATGTGCACAAGTGTATATATCTCGCGCCCGAGAGAAAGAAGAGGCGGCAGGGGCGCGGGCAGGCGCAACGGGAGCACGGCTACCCCGCAGCACACGCTCCGCTCTCTTGGAGATATATCATGGAGAGCGCGCGCTTTGTTTTGCCGCCGCCGAAAACACACGTGACATTATGCCAAGCGTTGCCGCCACCGCCTCTACCGCCGCGGCGACGAGTACGCACTTTGTTATATGTAATTAAATTTCTTCGGCCCCAAAGCGGTTGAAAACGAGCCGTCTCACATTTAAGCGGGTCACGAATTAGTCCCATTTAATACATAAAACGCACCGCGCGCGCACACCGCTCGCACAATACATCCGCCTCCGGCTGTGCTAGGCCTAACAACAATACGCGCACCGCAGTGTGCTTCGCTTTAACCCCTAAATTGTGCTTCAGCCGCCCCCAAGATTAGCAAAGTGCAATGCAAATGATAATAGATTACTACTACTCAACAAATACATGATCTTAATATAAACCAACAGAACAGCGCGCGCGCGCGCGCCCGTCCTCTTCCTTTTTCTTCGCCGTTTAGTAAACAGACGAGAGACGAGTACAGCGCGCAAAAGCGTTTCAATTTTCGTTTAAGGCGCGCGCGAGATAATTAAAATTGTAAATTTCGCGTTGCTTGCCTTTTTTATATAATTAATTCTAGCGGTTGCTTGCTTCCACTTTCTTGTGTTGTGTTGTACGCCCCCGCGACGAACAACACAAGGAGCGCGCACAAAAACAAAACGTTTTCCTCTTTATCCTTCGTTTTACTCCTTTTTTTTTGGTGAATGTTTATTTTTTCAACATGGCGCGCAATGTTTATATCTTTTGGGGCCGAATAAGCCTACCTCTTTAATCTTGTTTCGTGTCTGCATATAAAGTAGCCCGAAGGACAATGAAGCATGAAGAATTAAACTTACCTAGAACAAAAAGAAAACAACATTAATTATGTAAAACGCACTCGCATGCAAAAATTGTAATTTGTGTATATATTTTTTTAAAACTTTGCCTAATTACGCAAAGCATTCATCATGTGCGAGCGCATCACGCGAGACATATTTCAACAAACGTGCACCTGCCACGTGTGAAAATGAATGAACAAGACGAACAAACAAAAATCCCAAACGAGCTGGCGAATGATCAAGTCATCAACTCCACAAATGCGCTGTATCCACCAGCGGTTAAGCTCTTCGGTCAATAATGTACGGCGCTTATCCAAAAGTGCATCACTCATTCATTCGTTCGGCACTCCAACGCGGGAAACAACGATTTTCTCCACGACAATCGTGAATGCCAAAGCAAACAAACAAACCGAGGAATGGGCGAGGAACAACACGAGGAAAAAAATAAGAAAGGCTCACAAGATGAAGTGGAAGTGTAAGTGGAGGTGGAAGGAATTAAAAGAAACGAATGAGTAAATAAGGCGATTACTGAGAGGTGGAACGTGCCGGGAAAACTAACGACGGCTATTGCGATTGCGAATACCAATGCGAACTCAAATACCGGCAGCGTCGCGGCGCCGAATACAAACTATACGTTCGAAAAGGCGGTGAAAAAGTCGAAAGAAAAAGTCCTCTTTTCGTCCTTCCACGATACGTGCGCCTGCTGCGTAAGAAGCGTTCATTCGCCAGGCAAATACTTAAGCAGCACGCATACACACACGCGCGCGGCTAAGTAAAATAAGAAAAACGACAGCAGGTGATTGCGAGGGAACCGCAGTCGTTGACCTAATTATTCGTGGAATTTCTATTGTATAATTAGTGCTTTCGTCATTATTCTGGGCGATCGCATCGTCGAGCGCGCGCCGAACGCGACACAATGCATCCAAAATAACCGTTGGGTTGATTTAAATTTAGGCGCAAAGTGAGCCAATCGCGCATCACGAAACTCCCCAATTAAACCTGACATTTCATTTCAATTTACGGCGCGTAATTTTTGCGCGTAGGCAAATTGGATGCGAGACAACAACCACTTCATTTGTGGCTTCTTACACACCAATCGTCCTGCTTCCGCGCTGATTGCAAGAATACCAGCTGCAACAATAACAACAACAACAACAAGAACTACGCACGGTATGCGCGTGCTGCAAAAGACGAATAAGAACAAATACACGAGGCACAAGGAGGAATAGAGAAAGTGCGAATCGAAAAGTGCAGACAATGCGTTTTCGTGGCAAAACGGCGCACAGTGCGCATCGAGTCGAATGGTCACACTGCTTGCCAAGACTTTTAATCGTGCCGCAATAAATTATTCGCGACAACACTAAATGTCATCCAATTATATATATGTTACGTGTTCGCATCTCCTATATATACACATGCGCGCGCGCGCGCGCGAGAGGAGCACGAGATATTTCCTTGGCGCATTTCCTGTGCGAGACGATAGCGCGCGCGCGTTCGACTCAAATATGTATGAACTGTGCGCGCATGCATCTTTCAGGAGGCTGAGACCAACGACGCCTGTTATTGTTATCTCCATTGTGGAATGGAATGGCAAAATAGTGTGTGTCGTGCTTTGCTATATAGCCCACCAACTCCCGCATATTTGCCGTATGAGTGCGCACGTTGCGCTTCAACGCCTCCCAAATTGAAAACACGAGTGCGTAAGATACGTACAAATTTGCACGGCGCGCTTCTATAATCGTAATCGGACGCAATCAAACGCAAAACGCAAAACGCAAATGCGAAACGCATAAGCGACGACGAGGACGCCAGGCAGGCAGGCGTCTTTCCCGGGAATTATTATGATGTTGTTCACCGTTCCTCGCTTGCGCTCTCAGCGCTTTGTTGTGTGCAAGTTTGTCGTCGACAGGACTAATGCGAACAGGCAACGAACAACGCAACCGTGCGCGGTGCACAAATTACACAATTAATTTCCAACAACTTACAGTTCGACGAATACATTATACATTTATCAATTCAGCAACTCATTAATTTTTCATTAGGAAAGCGTGCGCCAGCAAGCAAGCAGCGTTTTGCCTTCCTCTTATCTTATCTGGAAGCGTTTTGCATGTTATGACATTGTAAGCAGGACTCGTTCTGCTCGGCTTGCGCTCTGCGTTTGCAGCCATGAAAAATTCATTGTTTGATTAATGACTTGGCGAATTATGCAACTGTTCAAATTATTAATTAACGTATTCATTCATAATGTTAGAAAGTGTCCGCGATGAAATCATAGGGCAATGCAAATTCATAAATCAACCATAAAATTCTATCAAGCTGCAAGAAGTTGTTCTCAAAGGGACTGGAATCCAAAATGTTTTCAATTTCTTTATATTCTTATTGCATAACTAAATATTAAATTTACACTTCTGCCCTTTCAGAAATGCATCAAGACTATCCGAGCAACTGAATATTTATGTTGGATTCCGTTCAACACGTATTAACTCGTTGACAGGTTAAAAATTAACTGCAGTTAAATGCCGTTCATGTCAGCAGATTCCAATAAGTAAAAGCATTCAAAATATTTATTTTCGAGACGACACAACCGCTCAAAATTACGTGAAACACGCGTTAATCCAATCCATCAGCGATGCATTCGAGATACTACAGACCAACTGAACGTTTAAGTCGTGTAAAAATTGTACAAAAAGTGTGAAAAGCCTCCATGTGTAATGATGCCCATTCATTCATTCATAGGCGAGCTCATTATAATAAATCTTTATATAACGTTGCTACGCTATGCTTTTTGAGACGTTATGAGTGCTTAAAGCTGTGGTGCTTAAAAACGCTAAATTAGAATCGAAAGCAGCAGGCGCTAGTAATAAATTAAATCGTATAGTGCTGTTGCGCGCTAAACTTTTACTCGTCGCGTTAAACATTTATTGATCATTTGATCATTTACGGATCACATGGGGGGATCATGCGAAAGCAGCAAAAGTGCCGTCCGCATAAAATATGCCATGAATATTGCAATAATCATAATGTGCAAATAAACAAGTGGCAATGGTGATGCGCTTCATACGTCGGTGCGCATAAATACGCCGCGAGGAATAAAACTCAAACGAGCCGGGAAATTCGCGGGCCGGAAAAAATAAACCTCGTTTTCACCATATTACCGCGCACATACGTTCGGCAAAAGGTACACGCTTGATCGCGCTTCGTTGCTTACTGGGCATGCATGCAGACGGCAAACATCAGCCGCCAACGCAATGTATTTTTCCGCGCATATATGAGTCGGAACAAGCACAACGCATTAGGCAGAGGAGCTCATAATTCGACGAGCACACTGTGGATAGACATCAAGCAACTCCTTTCTTCGCGTGAGAGATGTTGTGCGGCGGCAACAGCGGCGTCGGTGGCGTCGGCGGAGGCGGCGGCCGTGCTGACTTATGGAGAGCCCATCGTCATCAACGTTTAACGGCTCGTTTCGCGCTTATATTACTTATATCAATGTAAATAAACGACTTCATTTTATTATCTCGCCGTTTCCCAGCAGGCTGTAGAAGTACTACTTTCGGTTTGGATATTTGTTTGCAATTCGGCAAATTTATCCCGTCCTGGCGGATGTCCTTAATGGAATGTTACAAGTCGTTGAATTCGTTAATCCCTTTGAGCTTAAATCACTGTCAACGCTGACAGTGATATACTAATCCGCAGCATACGTGCACGTAGAAATGATGTAGATAGATTGATTCCGGGTTATACGCAATAAATGCAACTGTGAGGCTGCGTCTTTAGCGTGTCTTTTGCATTACAGTTGACCGACCAATCGACCGACAATGACATGGCATTCTCGTAATGCTGGCAGCCGACAAGTACTCGTTCGTTCCTTTCAAATGCTCAACGTGCGTGCTATTTTTACGCGAGCGTCGTCGTCGTCGTCGTCGTAGTCGTTGTATCGCTTACTACAATTCCGCGTGTTTCTGTCATGCTAGATCGACAAACGCACACCACACACAGCACGCACTACAGTCTGCAATGCCTGTCTAAAAGTGTAACTGCTCCAAATTGTATTAGACAACCATTAACATAATTATAATCCAAAGACGTTGTGCTATGGTCAAACCGTAGAATCGTTCTTTTTATACTTCTTCTGAACGCACGAGTGCGCATTCCTTCTTATTTCAATCGAGTGTATTAAAACTAGTGCAGACTTCCGGAAGTTGTGCAAAGATAATAATATTGTGGCGCGTTGCAATTAACGTAATTTAATTCCGTGCCAAATTTGGTTTCGTATGTCGGATGCATCGCCGCATTAATAATATGACGCTAATATTAAGTTTGCGTACAATTCGATAGTTGCCGTTCGGCACAAAATGATAACAGATAGTATTCGGGTGCATTGTAGGGCATTATCATATGAGAATGCGTCATTGAAATGCGAGTCAAATTATACCATTGCGGCCAATGTTGGCTAACAAGATGGCCAATAGCCATTCATATACCAAGTGTTCAATTACCCAGTCATTATCCATTTAATTATCGCTCTTCTACTTGTAATTATTCACACATCTTAAAACTATAAATCTTTTAGAGTTTAAGCTAATAAAATTATTAATTTCTCAGAAGTTCCTCCTAGTACGTACAAAAGTAGAATTGTGAAATGCGATTTGGATGGGAATATTACTGATGGCCAGTTGATCCAGTCGGTGTAGTCGAGTGATATTCATACGCAACGCGCCGGCCACCGCATGCGGTGCGCTGTATGCACCAAGGGGCGGCCGACTTGGTTGGCGGTGTGACGGCAGTTATATGCGCGCCGCCGCCAACATTTTGGGCCATTTGGGCGGATGGCAAATCTATCTATCTATCCATTCACGCGTTGGACGCGCGCACATTTCAGGCTCGTAATTGTGTTTGCCGCTACCATTGCAATGATGATATGCGAGAGCCATTGTAGGCAAAGTGGTAACACGCGCATTCGTGTGGCGGCCGTCCGCCACCCGCCGCCAAAATACAAACGAACGACCTTACATTGTGCCATGCCACGAATTCATATAATTGGAAAACGTGTTTAATGCCCGCTCACGAACACCAGACTGACATTATTGCAATAATGATGATTATCATAAGAATTACTACTGATTATCAAACATAATTTCTGATATGATATTATATTAATCGTAATTTATGACGAACATAAAGACATCATAAAGAATACTGAATAACGATGTATCCTCGTAAAAGGATTCATGCGCAATTATTAATATTAATCTAAGAATTCCGAACATCTTCAGTGTCTCAAAAAAGTTTAAGCGTATAAAGTATTTAGAATTATTTATGCTTTGATACAACATGGTGGTGTTAACGTTGAAATTAAATTTTCCAACATTTAAATTAAATGTGAATACTTTGGCAAGTTGAAGAGCATTAAATCTGTAAGCATCGCAAAAACGACTTGGTAATGAGATCGTTAAATAAATTATCAATTAACGCCTGTATGGCTCCCTTGCGTCCCAAGTTGGCCCAAGGTTTTCGTTGCTTTAATATTAAAGCACCGCGAGAGCTGCAGTAAAAACGACGATGGGCAAAACGTAACTCGCTTTTTGCACATTCTTGCTGCGCGGTTATTACACGTCTACCTTATTATTCAATGCTTGCTGCTAAATCTGGCGCGCGATACTGATGTATAATTTAGCGTCAACTACTTCAAAACTTGATTAAATTGTCGCTCGTGTGTGCAATTGAAAAACATTCCAATTTGCAATATGCTTGCGACAACTTTACGATTGGTTCGTGATTTGTAAGTGAATTTCGTGCATTTCATCCCAGTAAACCACTCAAACTCCTGGCGCTGAAATCAATGCGTAGAATAGGAAGTACGCAGAGCAGGCAGGCAGGCAGACGTGCATGCATGCATGCATGCTAGCTTGTGCGGCAAATGTAATACAACTTAAACCACGAGCGCGCGCAACGGCTTAAACAAACTGGTTAGCAAAGTGTCTCAATGTATGAAATGCTTGAGTAACGCAAGCCCAGTGTGTCAAACTGTAATAATACCACGCAAATGAATTCCCGATGCGGGTCCCCGGACTTAGTTGCCAATGCATCGTATCGTGGTTTCAAATATCTTTCCGTACGCCAATGCATCCCCCATATACAACATAGGTATAGCGTACTGTACTGCGCGTGATTTGTGTGTACCGGCGCCTATATATCACTATTTGTACAGAATAGAGCCTGGCAGTCGAAATGGTGTTAGCGTGCCAAATCAGTGATTAATAATTCAATTGAAACACATTTTGATCGAATACCGAATGTTACCATTTCGAACAATTCGAAACTTTTCGAAATCCCTGCATCCTATATATTGTGTGTAGTTGAGCAACAACGGCGCAACATTCGTGGGGTATTATGAAATACAAATTTAGCGTGCCAAACAGGCGTATAATAAAATACAATTTGACGGCGTGCATTGTGTATGCGGAGAGTGCATAAAAATATCCGAAATTTCCATCTCGAGGTTTTTTTATGTATCAGTCAAGTTGAGGCTTTTCCACTCATGAACTGTCGGTTACAATTTGCCCAAGCAACGCGCGAAAGATGCGGGAAAAAAGCCGGTAGCGAATGTTTGCAGGTGAGTGACGTGTAGATATGTGCGTGGAGGAAAAAGTGAGGCAGGTAAAGCCTATTTTTAAAGGAAATGCCCTTTGGCATTGCTTTCAATGGCTGCCAACCGCCGCCGCGATGTGTAAGTAGATCGCGCTTTCCTTCTTTTGTTATTTCATTCGCCCGTCGCTTGCTTTATTGATTTATTGGATATTTGCTGTTTGTGGGACGCGTGACAAATAGGCGTAAAACTATACAAAGTAATCAGTGTAAGTATTAAATGAATATAGGCGTTGCTGCGCCGTAATTTCTTTCCGGCTTCCTGTTTACTTCGTGCACATTTCTTACCACCCCCTCTCCGACCGAATGTTGTTAAACAAATCTACATATTCCCGGGGTTTTAATCCAAGCAATAATAATTCTGATCGTATTACACAGCGATCAGCCATTGTTTCTCGATGGATTCGATCATAAAATACGAGTAAACAACGCGTCAAAATATTAAGGGAAGCTTAAACAGAAGCGTACAAGATAGAATATGCTGATATGAAAACGTGCACGGAAACACAATGGGCGATTACGTTGAGCAATTTTCCAAAACAAAAAATAGCATTTGTGGATTTAATTTTACTCGACATACAGATATAAAAAAGCACACACGCCGCGTCCAATAAAGGATCAAAACTTGATTTAATATCATGTATATAGTACACACACGCACATGCGGAGATACACTTTTGGAGCGAGGGCGGGCGCATATAGCATGCTGAACGAGATTTTCCGGTTTGCTCCGCATCCGGGAAGCAGGCGTAAGCACGTACTCCAATCCAGTTCTCTCGTACGTAGCGTATGAATGGTATACGCACGTAAATAAAATCGATAATATTCGAACGGCAGCGATGAGGATGTAGACGACGCGCCTACAAAGCGACGAAGATGTCTATTTGCGTGTATTTCCGGTTCGATACAAGTTGGATACGGAGAGTGCGCGCGCGTTTGCCCTCCTTTTGCCGGTGAGTGATGATGAGAATGACGAGACGACGACAACGACGACGGCGATGACGATGACGATGACGACGATGATGATGATGATGAGGAGATGGGTGCCCTTGGCTCAAGAATCAACGAACGGAAAGCAAACGAAAGCAAACCCACCCTTAGCGAGTTGCGCGAATCGCCTGAGCCGGTTATACTATTTCGATATTGGTTTGGGGGCCGCGCACGAAAGCCCCGGGCAAGAGTAATCAGATTATGTTTTTGAGTGTTCTCGAGCCCACGAAGAAAGTACAAGTAAGCGCAGCGAGTCAATAAGAACCGCACGACTATCGCGAAGCGATTGAACTTTATCGGAAAACTTGCAATTTTTATAGCGGCACTAAATTACCAGCGTTCCATCATTTCGTTAACCTTCAAAATGGCACTTTTTGCCGATATAATACAATAACTTGTAGGCAATTGATCGTAAATCGATAAGAAAATAATATTAACAGATAATTTTAGATTTAGTTCCGGATACTGTAAAGATTGTTTGTGCTCGCGTCTCCTTCGAGGACGTCGACGACAGCTATTGACATCATATCGAAAGAGAGACGACTCTTTAGTCTGGCAAAAGCGTGCATTGGAAAAGCTTTTCTTACAAAGGAAACGAACGAGCGTAGGAATCGATATCGCACGTTATGTTGCGCTTCTCACGCTCAAAGCACGACGGCGGCGAGGACACAATCGAAGACACGGCGAAGGAAAGAGAAAAAAACGAATTCGGGGCGAATATAAGATATTCAATAACCTTTTTGTGCTGCGCGCCTCGCTTGCATCGAGTTTTCAACTTTTTTACTTTTAAGTGAATTTCCGGAAGCTATTTATTCGACGATTAATCATTGATTCAGCTTAACAGAATGAGGAAAAATAACGAATACACAGGAGGCTAAAATGGAAACGAGTGCATTCACAAACAACCCTTCATGCGCGTATTCATTCATTCATTTACGTTTTCAAGTTATTCAGAACGTGATTAATTTCGGGAATTCTTCAAACAGGGGAAAATGCGTCAACTACTTGCCACTTTGTACATTGTACGTAAATTGCATCAAGTGCAAAGATCACAAACTATTATCGGGTTTGCAAGCACTTATTATCGAGATCCTTGCGCTTAGTGGGAAGAGCGTGCCGCGTTGGAAAAGTCAATTAAATTGAGAAAACACAAAAGTGACTTCTTGCTGTGATGCAATAGAGAGATAACTGGTAAATAAGCAGCGTCGCTTCGACTTTGCTGTAGCAACAACGTGTTGTTGAGCGGGGTGGAAGTCGTTTAATGGTGTTCGGTTAATTTGCGGAATGAATACGGGCAAACGCGAGCGCGCGCGGGGCCGGTTACAGCGTAGAGAGAGAGCACTGTTCATGTAAACACAATTAAGATAGGCTATCAGTTTCATTTCGATCGCGTTGCTGCCCAACCAAACGTACATATATTTCGTTCGTGTCTCACAAGTCGATAGTTAGCGAGGCACACGTTCGCAAATTTGGTTCCAATAAGTTAACCACCACCCCCAAAATTACATTTTCGTTAAGCTCTCTTTTGGTTTTTCCGATAATTCATACTCTCATCTATATACCTTTTTAAAGAAATACTTATTTTTAAAGCAAGGTATAAAGTAAAATTAGAATTAAAATTTTATTATCAGACGTAAAAACAATTTAAACAAAATATATACGCTTACAACCCAGCTAGTAGTTAGACGAGTCGAAATGATCCTTTCATTTATATAGCCATCATAATTATTATGATTATTATCATTATTATTATTATACACTTTGATAACGTGCTTGCCGCCTCCGCCAAACAAACTTACCACCACCGAAAAGAGCCACGTGATATTAGCACGAAGGATGAAACTAACTCCACGTACGTGCCGTGCACATGTATGTCATGCACTCCTTGCGAGGATAGTCAGCGTCGTCGACGCGACGACATCACGACGCCAAAAGATGGGGAGGACAAACGACTGCGACTCATTCGTCCTTTGCGCGACGACACGACGTGCGCGCTGGACGAAAACGAGGACAATGACAGCGCCACCGTCAATGAGAAGGCAAACTCTCCTCCGAACGTATCTGCGTATAGATAAACGCAGGTGGTTGCAAACGGCGACACAAAACGGAAAATATCCCCAAACCACGCGCGCTATATTGATGGTGGGGGGACAAAGAGAGGACGAGATGTCGTTTAATAACCAGCAACATTAAATTCGTAACGCTCGTATTCGGTTTTAATCAGAAGGCGAATTGTAAACGTGCACGTTGTAATAAAGCGACGCGACGCGCGACGCACACACAGGGGCCACGAAAGTTTGCGCCCTTCGTGCGCTCTCTTTTCATCGTACAATTAGAAATAAAAGCAAAATTCTCATGTTGATGGCAATTTTGCATATCAGCATCTCTTCATCCCCTTGTTGCGCGTGTATGCTTCCTCGTCTCGCTCAGGTATGTGGCGCATCGACTTTAGCATCATCCCCTTCGTGCCACCGTATCTCATCATATGTACGTACGTACGCACGTATTCACGTTGTAAACTTAATTAAACAGCAATTAATTTTCAAAAGAGTGCGATAATTAAAGTTAATTTGCAATTAAACTCTATTACATTTTGTCATGCACAAAATAATATGCGCACGATCAACAACCGAACGACGACGCCTGCAGCGTGCGCGCGCGCACCGTCAGGGAAAAACGAGTCAATTTAGTTTCTATATTGGTAAAAATATTTAATAATGCACAATAACCATGTAATGTTATTACCCATCAAAATCCTTTCGAATCGTTATTGCGTAACGACAATAAAAAAACTCGGGCATCGCAAACAAATTTCCATTCGGATAAAAACTATTAAACTAAATTGCGATTGCGTCGCGTGATAATGCTGTTTGGATTTACTTTACTTTATTATCATCCGTTAGATAAATATGCGGTATTATTGCACAATTGGCAATATGTTTCAGGTTGGCGCGTTGTTATCACATTTTATTCAAAACGTTAATAACGTTTATCGAATCGAATGATGATGAATTGTTGGCGGATTTGACGTGTATGTACACAATAACAAAACACAATGCACACTCGGCGCCCGCTGCCACCGCCGCCGACGACGGGCGGGTGATGTTAGAAAGCCAAGTTTGCTTATCTCCACCTGTCATTAATGATGGTTGATTGCGTTAGACGTAATTTGGATTTCGACTCAGCTCGCCTCCTGTCAGCTTTGCTCTGCCCGCGCCCCCAAAGTGTACACAACGCGCGCGCTGCCGCGCTATATTATAATACAATATGTATACTGCTTGCTGCGCCGATATATATTATACAACAACTATATATCTCTCCAAAATCGGGGTCAGAGCCAAACCGGCGTACACCACAAAGGATATTATTAAATGTGTTTGCTCATATCGCATGTACATACGAACACGTTGCGGCTGGATTCAGTGCAGTAAAGAATATAACGGGTTGGCTGGATGGTTGGTTGGTTGGTTGGTTGGTTGGTTGGTTGGATGAGAATATAAACAAACATGTGCGCGCATGGTGCGCCGAATGCACACATAAACCAAACATTGATCATTTTTTCCTTCTTGCCGTTTTTATTTCGTTCGAGCTGAATTGACTTTGATAACAAACGTGATAGCGCGCGTTTGCTCGCCTGTTTTCAGTCAGTCCACCGAAGAGGATGTGGGTGTGCGTGGCGCGTAGCATAGCGCACCATACATCGAATCCAAAAATTTTGCTTTGAGTCAATATTTATGTTATGATTTCTTTCAAATAAAAATGCAAATGCAGTTTGTATTGCATATTTCACAATTTCGAATAATGTTTAATAATTTCCCGTGGTTTGCTGCTGGCTATTAAGTTATAAAAGTATAAAAGCATAATACGCATCCAATTAAATTTAATGCGAAGCCATCAAGAATTATTATGAATTATTTAGATGCACATTTTGGCCCAGTGTGTATTAGCGTAAAATTCCTATAATAAACGAATGCCATTTAGAATATGAAATGAATGAATCCGATTTCCAATCTCAAAATATTGTTCCTCGCGCAGAGCTAATAACCAACAATTTTGTACGTTCAGTGCAAACAGATGTAATCAGTAGTTGTATCGAAACGCACAGAGACAAATAGGATAGCAGACTGAGATTATAATTATTTCACTCGTCGCTCTATAATTAGCAGCCAACAAAACGTGCCGCCGGCATTGCATGCGCATTACATTCGGTTACGCATAAACGAATAAACATCAGCGTTGCACGCTCACCGCAACAGCTAGTTAAACGGAGACTTGCGTCTCATTTAAATAATTTTAAAAATGCGTATCTTTCCGCTACATGTGAACGACTATTACTGCTCTCGTTTCCACACGCACTCATTCAAAGTGCCCTAATGCAAATCCGGTGATGCGCAAGATAATCACCCACCGCCTTTTGACAATACACGAGACAAGATGTTGGCACAACAAGACGAGACGAGATAACAAACAATACAAGACGCATAAGCTGACTTGTTTCGAAATGCTCATGTATGTTTTGTTAGAATGACATTAAATTCCAGCTGAAGCCCGCTTCAGCAAAACGCGGCCGGCAGCCAAAAAGTACGCCAATAATTAATTCGAGAGAATACGCTTGTTTTCCAAACATAATTTACATTATTTTTCTTGCCTGCAAGCCGCGTTGCGCTCGTCGCACATTAAATAACGCGCGCGCTTTATGATGTTTATTTATAATTTATTACACGATGATTAAGCTTCAATTTATATAAATTATAATCCGCAGCGCGCAACCAGAATATACCGAATTTATTTTCAGTCGCTCGTGCCCAGTCTGTCTTCTTTTGCATTCATTTTTCTTTGTTTGCAGCATTTTCCTGACTTTTAAAGTCCTTTCATGCGATACGCATTCGACCACCAAACACAAAGATTAAACACTGCGAGAGTCCATTGCAAATAAGGGTCGTGCTTTCTCCCCTGCGCGTTGAGAGGGTATGAAAATTGTGTGATTACATTGCAGAGGCCAGCCAGCCAGCCTGCCTGCATGCCTTATTTTTCCGCAGACAGTCTGTCTAAAATGTTTGTAATGTCCCCAAGCATCGTAATACGCAAGCAATGCAAGCGCACACAAAACGAAGACGACCGACAGGATAACCGCAACTCGTCGTCGTCGTCGTCGTTGACGACGTTGCCAAACAAGCTTAATTGGTGCAAACAATTCGAAATTCTTCTGCTTGCTGCTTATTGCGCATGAAAGCCAATCTGGGTGCGCGCGCGTTGCGCTTCGTGTGCGAGCCAAGTGAAGTGACAACAACTGCGCTTCATGTCCGTGTATATTTTTACGTCGTGTATGCAACGTGTGTTCGCACGAGCGCGCGAGCAATCGTCTTCAATTCTTTCAGGCAGCTCGTAATGCCCAATGAGACTGCGATGAGCGTATAACAACACACAGCACTGAGTGGAAAATTGCGCGTTTCCCCGAGTACGAAAATGAGATAACTCTATTTGTCGGCAGGACATGGCGCGGCTCCCTTCGTTGCGCGCACAAAGCGCCTGATGCAATGCAAGAGTTTGCCAGATCCTGCAAACACATTCACTCGCGCCGTACGCGCCTGCCAAACGCAGGACGACACAAGACAAAATGGAAAATCAAATTACCTAATCAACTCGGCCCTAATTGCGAGAAAAACGTAATGGATTTCGACAATTTAAACTTACATGGCTTATTATTATGTTTGCGAAAAAGCACTAAATGCGATAAGCAAACATAAATTGCAATTTAGGACCGCGTGCCGCATTGCTAAAATCATTATTTTGAATTTGGCCCTAGCCCTAGTATAGACACAAGCGCGTAATAAAACTTTGCTAATAATATTTAAATTATGGTCGAAATAGTTGTACAAAGTTGACGCGGACCAACCGAGAGGCACGCAACAAAAGGAGCGCGCGAAACGCTAACGTAGTGTTCTGTTCATTCAACTGACCCAAAAACAGCTGCAAGCGAAATTACATAAATTAATATTTTGCGACAAGGGTTTTAAGAGCGTCGCTCGCGACCACCATCGCGCGCACGCGCAAAGTACGAAACGTGTGCGAGTGCTTGCTTCCTGGCTAAATGGAGGTCCTGTGTTGTGTGTGAATATTTCGACGTATTGTGGTGCAAGCACGCTATGAAGCGGCAAACTTTCAACTTTGCACAACCGATAATAAACTTCATATAACTATTATGATGTGTGGTAAAACTCTGAATGCAACCGAGGGTCGTCGCTGTGCCACCGAAATCCTAAATCAGACACGCGGCGCGGTTATTGGGAAGCACGCCAGTAAGCAGCCCGAAAGGACGACGGGACGCGACGTAACGCACTGAATAGACGTGTGTTTTGTTCAAATCGCTGCATAGCAGCTGATGCCAATAGACGGAAGCTCACAAAACTTGTGTGTGTGTGTGTCTCTGCATGTGCCGCCCCCGTAAACACGATACACGTGTTTGTAGTGAGCATCTACTTTCCGAGTTACAAGCTTCGTTCATGTTTCAAACAAGTGTGCGCCGCGGCAGCAATGAATGCATGATGCAAGCATATCTAGACATGATGCACACAGATCATCGTCACACGAGAGTGTGGTGGCGGCGCGCACACACACAGCCCCCCGTCGGCGGTGGAAGTCGACGAGACGCGCGCGCACGCCTGGGCCGGTTATTAGTTAGCGGTCTGTTCCGGACTGACCGAGGATAATGAATCATTAAACAACTTCATTTAGCAGACTGGCCCCCGGAGGTGGCCGGGAATTATACATGGTGGCGGACAGTAATAGTGAGTGTGGAAGGGTGCACGCGGAATGCACAAAGCCAAAGACCCATTATTACGTACTGAATACGGCCAACACAAACAAAATGTAATAAACTTACTTACTAGAAATTCAACAAAAATCTAATGCTTCCTTTGTGGATTGCGCTGCGTTATCAAATCCGGATGTGTGAAACGCACAATTATACGTCGTATTTAATTTGGAGACCCAAAAGTTTTGAATGATTAATAAAATCAAGACTTGTTTTCCGGTGCGTGCGAAAGAAATGAAAATTGCACTTTAGAGCGGTGAAATAAAGCAGCGAATTAAAACTTGTTTTACGTTGCCGTTTGGACAAATATTAAATTAAAACTTAAAACTGGACATTCAAGTGGCAGAAAACCCCTTACTGCGAGGACGTACGCAGCGCGCTGCGGTTGTATGACCTTAATTGCTACTAATTTATATAACTAATCTACAAAGTGTCCCGCGCAAAATGGAAAAAGTATGCGCATGCATACGCGCAAAGAAGAACGAATTTAAATTAGCAAAAACTGTCCAATTGTACGTGGGGAAAAGTAAGGAAAACCCAACATGAAACGCACGTACAGACGGAATTACTTTATCTGCACATGTCTTCTTTTTGCGTTCGACGCAAACGATTCAAATGCTGCCGCCGTTTCACGTTGCCGCCACGGCCGCCATCGTGTCCTGCACCCAGCGAACGAACGCAACCCTTCTTTGCGTTTTCTTATCGCCGTTCCGCATGTCCGAATGCGAAACGTGTTCGGACTGATTCCGTTCATTGTCGTATTCCTGCATTATTCGTCCGTACCCACCACCAGCACAACCAAATAAGATTTTCCCTCTCATTCGTACCCGTTTCGCCAACGTTTTCGTTTTCTGTCGCACAAAGGATAAGGTCCTGCGTCCAATACTTGCATATGTTTATGTATTCAGCTCAGCCATGCATGGATTTCGCTGTCTGCATTCGTTTCTTCTTGCGTTTACAATACCTAGACGATTCGCTGCTTACATTATACGTGGGTGGGTGGCAAGCTAATGTGCGCTTGTTGCTGGATTTTCAAACGTATTCTTTCCGCTACGTAGCCGTACCGTCAACGACCGACCGACCGACCGACCGGACTGTTGATATCAAATTTGCTCACTGCACATTCGTCCTACTTAGGCGGAGGAAATTTCCTGCGTTGGTAGCCGTTTAATTCCAAATAAATTCAGCAAGACGGACGACCAAAAATTTCATTCAATTGTAGTAACGCAAACGCACAAGTACCACTCATTTTACACACAAGTGCAGCAAAGGGAAAAAGTCAAAAAAGAGATGCAGAAAATTCGTTCAGCCGTCACAACTTTTTTCCACTTTACGCTCGCGCCGCCAGCAGCGGAGAGCGTCGAGCAATTGTGAGAAACGGAAAAGATATGTGTGTATATCTTGAGGAAAGTTTCCGAATGTTGTGAGAAAAAATACACTGCCACGCTTCCGGCGTTCGACCTTTTTCATCCATCCATTTCCAGCGAGAGATGTGCGGCGTGGCATTCACACACGCTCGCACATCGAATTGCGAATTGCGCGCGAGCGGCCAAACGTGGCAATGTGTGTCATCGTCGTCGTGGCGGCAGCAGCGGCGACGGCAATGCGTGAACCCACCATGTATTATACCTATACGTCGAACATAAATTTGGAAAATTTTTCATGGAAAAACATTCTTAGCATATTTTCGAGTGATTTAAAGTATGTCCCATGTGCCCTCGCCATCCAAGCACGTATTGCATCGAGTATAAAATGGGCCGGCTGGAGCCACATCTCTGCTCCTCCAAAAACCACCACCATCGTCGACGTCGCCGCCACACATGTATGCAAACAGGCGCAAGCCGAGCGCAAAACCCCAAGTTCGAGATTCACACGTACGAGATCAACAATAAATTACATTAGATAAATATCTTCGCGGCAGCGCGAACGAGCAGGCGAACACATTTTGAAAAACGCTCAGTGTATAAACGTGTCGACTCCTTCAACAAAAGAAATCTCCCGAGAGCGTGGTGGCCGTCGTGTCGAATGCAAAGATTTTCTACTTTTGTTCGTGTGTTATATGAAGCACGTGGTTTATGCAATGCTCTAGCCGTTTGTTACAACGTCGTATCCGATAAACGCACAACACTCACTCTTCATTATATTCTGTCTACCTTATTAGTTATGTTATACTCTAGATCCGTTTCGTGCAACAATGATAATACTATTATTAACTAAATATAATCCAGATCTACAAACACATTTCCGCCTTAATCTCACTCACTCTTGCTCAGATAGAGCATGAATACATACATCACGTTATCAAGTTCAAACTTGTACCGATAGGATATTTACATTTTACGATCAGTCGCAGAATGTCAATCAGATGATCGCACAACTCAAGTGAAAGTGCAGTAGAGTGTTCATAAAATATCGATGAAAATTAATGTAGATCCAGGATAACAAGAGCAGATCCACTCCTTACGTATAAATCAGCAGAAGAAAAGTGAGTATGTACATAGTTTATAGATCTTTCTTTCAGTGATTTTCAGCGTACATACATAAGTTTGCCCAACTCGTAATTAGATACAAAACATATGCATTCAAATCAAATTCCAAGCGAATATCCGGCAGAGTGCAACAATGCATGTTATATACGAGCCGGCAAAGTTGTAGGAAACACCTCGGACCATCATCGAGGGAGTACTCAATATAGACTTAACGTAACTTGCTAATGCTGTCCTCCTTCATGCAAGTAAGTACCACATTCAAACTATACATGCGCACACAAGCGCACGCATACTCGTCGTACGAGCCAAGCAGTCAGCCGTCGTTTATTAGTTAATGTCGTAACACGTAGACGCGAGCAACAAACGCGCGAAGGGTCCCGTAATAGCATTAGGTTTCCGGCTGTTGGTCCTGCGGGAGCACGCAACCTTCCATCAGTTTCACCGCGCTTTTGCGTTGTGCGTCAATCGAAAAGAGAGGAGATGGACGAACGATGCCGACGATCCAACGCAAGCATCTATATGCTTCACGAACAACCCGAAACATCACTCCCCAAAGTGGTCGGCCTGGCGCACCTTTATACTTTCGGCGGGAGGGAGGATTCTTTGGTCGACGGTATCAGAAAGCACTAAAGACTAAAGGTGCGCCGCGCTTCAATGCGGTTGATGATGCTTTAGTGTGCACCCTCGTACGGCTCCCGGAGGCAGCGTGCGGGGAAAACGTAATTCGACCCTGGAGAGTCTTCAGCGCCAAGAATTATTACACATATTTTCCAAAAGTCGTCTCCGTTTTCCAGTCGACGATGACGGTTTGTTCAAGGATGGACGAGAAATGTGGTACGAGAGCAATGTAGCGTATTCTATTACAGTGTATTATTTAATTATGTCTCTATCGAGCAAAAAATGGTTACAATTTTAGCAAGTTCACAAAGTTTTTTTTGGACGGTGAGAGTGAATATCAAATTGGACATTAAGAGTTCATGCTCGTAATACGAGCAAGCGATACAATGAGTGGACTAAACGACAAAGGCCTAATCGCCCAGCCAGCCAACCAACCAACCAACCAACCAACCGACCAAATAAGCAAGCAAGCCATTCAATGGCAATGGCAAAATGGGCTAAAACAAAGAATAATAAGAGATCTACGCACATGAACGGCGTATTAACCCTCGTACGGCCGATTTCCAAAACATTACGCTAAGTGAAAAAATAACTACACCCGCTGCGCGGCGGCGCTTTCTGTGAATAACGTGTGTTTGCTTAAGCGTGAGAGACTTTACGTCGAGTGCTTTGGCCATTGTGCCGCCGCCCAACAATGTGTGTGCGATGCGTGCGTAGCTGGACAATTTTTAAAATCCTCTTTGTGCAGCGTTCAAGGGCTTCGTTTGAAAAGCGCACAAAATATATGCGTAACGTCGACATTTAGTTCGGGCAATTTGGACAAAACGTGACGCCCGAGTCTAAACTAATTGGATTGTGGTGGCGGCAACGACGGCAACGGTGTGGGCTACGATTGCAACAGTATAAGGGGTGGCTGGCGGTCGCTGCTGCTGCTGTTGTTGTTGTTGTTATCCTGTGCGAACGTTCGCCTGTTTGAAAGCAGAACATGCGACCGAAAATGGCCCGCGAGTTAACCGTCCCGCGGGTGAAATAATCCGACGTGCCGCGCGCGCGCGCGTCCACAAGAAAAAATATGAGCACGCACTCCGCCACGAGCGAGCGTTGTTTTCATCCAGGAGCGTGCCACGCTTTTAAGTAGTATCCTTACCGGAGAATTTAGAACGGCAACCCGGCCAGCGTCCATTCTCACTAAACTCGTCCCTGACCACACGAATACTTTATGTGCTCCGGTTTCGTCCTAAACAAAACTAGCAAATATCCACCTCCGACTGAATAAAAAAAGTCGCAACAAGAATGCGAAATAAGCTACAAGTTTAAGGGGAAAACGCCTCAAAAACTCTAAACAACAAATATGCGTTTTTAACATATTTTTCCATATTGAGAGCGAGTGCTTCCTGCCGCCCTCGCTATATCGCCATGTACGAATCAACCCCAACAACATATTTGTAAAAATGGCAGTTTTCTACATTTTGTTTTGCTGCGCCAACGTGTAAACAGCCCTCGTAAAACTCCCACGAGTGCACTTTTTATCAGCGGATGTGTGCATGCACACAACATGCGCTAGTTTTACGTTAATTAATTTGATATTTTCGCCTCGGCTTTTATTGTTTCAAATCAAAACGGCAAGCAAATAAAAACCTAACTGCGTGCCGGGCAGAAAAAAAAGTGTGCAAACAAACAAACGCACAAAGCCAACCAGCACACACCAACATCGTCTCGGGATAATAATGCGGATAAATCATGGCAGCGTCGACACGTACTAAGTTTCTCAGCGCGAATTGCCAGCTGAACGCCGACTTGAGGATAATTTAGAGCATTTGAGAGCGCAAATACAAGCGCGGCAACGACGGCGGCGACGGCGGCGGCAAGTTGGCGAGAAGCGGGCACCGCCAACTAGGCGAACGAAGTCAGCGCGACGGCGAGGCAGGTTGGGAAACTCAAAGTTCAGAAAAGTATCAAAGTGTCATTAGTACCACTATTAGCAAAGATGCAGGCCGAGTGAAGCGGGCGCGCACAGCAATAATGATGGTCGGGGAGGACGCAATGCGCGGCCGTTCTCTCCTGTTGACTGTAAAATTCTTGTGCGCCGTCGAAACTTTTCCACTGCCGCTGGAAACTTATTTATTGTGAATAGCCATAAAATACTATAATTTGCACCGCAACTCGCCGGCAAAAATCCTGTCCAATCTTCTATTCATTGACTAAAATGTATGCAACGCGTTGCTTGCAAAGACGGAAAAAGTCCGCAAAAGTACGCCCAATTTACCATTTGCCGGCGGCAAAGAAATGACCGAAAAGTCACGTACGGTTCGGATTGAACGCCGTTACGTGCCGCATCATCTCGCATGCAAACGGCTCGCGGAGTAAATGTGTGCAAAATTCAGCGAGCCAAAGTTCAACCAATATTTGAAAGATTTGTGTGCATGCTTCACATATGCAACGCGACGCAAAAACTACATGCGTTCGCCGACAATTTATTACATGTACTAAATATTTCAGCTACTTTATAAATATGAGTGGTGCGAGTCGCGCGTGTGTTCGTATTGTTGTGCAATGCGTGTAGAGCTTTAGGATCCACTTGTTGGTCGCTTGTATAATATACCAAAAAGCATGCTCGATGTTGACGTTGATGTTGTCAGTGGAGAAATCAGCTGAGCAGACAGCCAGCAGCACGAACGGAAATAAGACGACGAACGAAGGATAACTAAGACTGAGGCGCACGCAATGGCGAATGTATTTCGGAAACGAAAATGTAATGAAGAAAAAGGACGATATCTTGGTGGTCCTGTTGGTGGTGGTGTAAATGCGTAGAAGCGAATGAATGTGGATGCCGTTGTTGCGTGGAAAACCAACGAGGAAAACGAGGACACGACGGCAAGGATGATTTCGTACGCTACGCACGCTATCCTTGCTCGGTCGAGAAGTGCGCGCTCATCGCAGCAGGATATAATACCACTGCTGCGTTCGTTCACGCGCTTTTTATCGTCAAGCACCACCGGCGCTCGGTGGTTGTTGCGTTAACTACAAGTGCAGCCGAGAGGCGTTCGTGTGTGCCGTTTTGCTTTGATTTTATATATAAAACAGGCAAGTTTAGCGCAGAAAAAAGGAGAGCGGCGTGCGCGCAACATGCAGCCATCCAACCACGAGTGTAATCACATTATGTCACATAGATATATGTTGGTATCCTGCTACTCAACGCAGCGCGCAGCTTCGATAACCACTTTGCTAAACTGTAATGTGTTTCAAGGACGCACGCTGTAAAACCATGCTTGAAATATGAAGACTGGAAAACGGGAAATAATCATTTCATTTTATGATTATTTTCAATTAAGCCGCTTATTATCTCAACTTTGTAAGCTTACCTAAACGTTTACAAAAATTTTCCGCTTTTTAAATCCGTCGAGATTTGCGCATAATAATAATTTATGCTCTGCTAGAAAATTTTAAAATTATCTTCTACATCCTTTTAAAGGATAATTCTAGCAACGGCTCCTTAGTAGTTCCGTAGTAGAATTACAAGATTCTTAAAATTTATCCAACTATAAGATCGCATTGTTTCGCGTGTTGTTTTACACAAACTTTGATGTTCATATTGTAGAAATATTTGTATTAGAAAATGTAAACAGCGCGCTTTGATGATCTCATCTTTCGATAAGCACGAAGAAGACTAGAGACTGTAGTAAAATTAATGTCGTGCCGCTGCTGCTACTGCACGTAAAAACTTTGCCACTTATTTAAGACGTTGATAAAAATATTTGAGAAATTCCCAACTGACAAAGATTTACTGGCGCCGCAAACTACACGCCCAGAGTGCAGAGAAACGTGAAAAGGACGTGATTACGCGATGATGATGCTTCGCTCCGTGCTTAAACACTTAACTTGCTGGTGAGCTCCGGCTCTTATCTTATCTCTCAATATTTTTGTTAGTTATTTAGTTAGTGCGCGGTGCGTGTATCTCTAAATACGGCTAAATGTGTATGTGCGAGTTTCATTACGATGTGACACCACCATACACACTAAAAATCCTTGCTCGTGCAAGAACAAGGAGCAGCGCTAATGTAATTAATGAAAACAACCAAAAAAAAAGAGAAAGAAACGAAGAGGGTCGCAAAGAACACTAGAGGGAAGACAAGACGCTTACTGTGTGTTTGTAGATTGTTTCAGATACGGATGCACACGATTGGCATTGCTATCCAGGCACGACGACGTCGGGCTACTGTGCGTTGTTGCGCCCGGCGAAAGTTTTCCGGCGAGCGTGTCCAACGAGTTCAACATGTTGATGATGCTGATAATGTTGGTGGATATTGTGATCCAACGAAGGGAGTCGTCGTCTCCTCGGCTGCGATGCTCGGCGTCGTTTGTCGCACGCACTTTGTATTAGATATTTAAGAGTTGTTTCGCACCGCACTTGCGACGACGACGACGACGGCTGCAAAAACGAACCAAAGCGCGGCCGAAAAGAAAAGTCCGATGAGGCACACACAACGCAAGGACGAAATGGGCGAAACGCAATAAATAAACCAGAGATCCTTAAATAAATCACGACGGCACGAGCGATGCACTTTTGCGCTGCTTCTTCCTGTTTCGCGATGAGATCAAGCAGTAGATGATGTTGTTGGTCGGTGGTGTGGTGCCTGGTTGGTCGCTGTGCCAGTGCTCGTACGCTCACGTAACCAAACCAAACTGATTGTCAAAGGTGGAACAACTACTTCACCACGTACCTACTAATGCAATGGGCGCGCACACTCAACTCTCGGGCGCGCGCGTTATCTTATCATCAAAATACACACACTTCTCTTTTCTATTATGCGAATGCTTGTGTAATATCATCAACAACATAATCATCATCATCATCGTCGTCGTGCGTTGTCGCGGTTGCGGTGCATGTCGCCCCGAAAATCGTCTCTCAAACTTATTATTTGCAAATAATCGACAATGATCCGAGGCTCACTTGAACGCGACGTCAAGAGCGCATCCCCAACAAGTGACTCATTGCGCCGTAATTAAAATCGAGCGCACGTAATCGGCGTGCACGCATTCAATAAAACTATAGGCGATAATCGTTGCGCACTCCTTCGCGATGAGACTTTCCTTTAAATTGATTGCGTTATCTCTCGTGTCGTGAGTTTTTTTTTCGCAGAAATTTAGCGATGTGCAAACCACAGGTGGCACTCGGAACTCGGATGAAATTAAACAACGTGCACCAAGTGTTTTCGTTTAGCACTGTTTCCGGTCAACGTGGATGCGTTGACGGTACGAACACGTCGCTTGTCTAGTGTTTGAATGTCATTTAGATTATTATATCACAAGAGTCAGAATATGAACATAGAGCATGTGTTTACGAGCCTCTGAAAAAAGCGACAGTGGAGAATCAGATGAAAATCTGTACACAGACGCTGAACGAGACAAATGACAAAAGCATGTGAGCAATTACGTGGCGATTTGTTAGGGCATTAACACTTTTTGAGAATTTGTTAGAGAATACAATAAAAGCAGCGCACATTTGGAGGCGGTGGCGGCAGTGGCGGCGACAACACAGTGGCGGATACACGTGTGATGTGTCGAGCACGTGCGCGCCCGATTGCAATTCAGCACCAGGAAATCGTCTCCTCCGGCGGCGTGCGCGGTAATCCATGCGTTTTGTCACTTGTTTCATTCGTTTGTGAATCAACTACTACTATTTAGAGCAGCAGTAGCAGAGTAATTGGTATTAAAACTTCGTGGGGGAAACTAAAAATGTATGGGGAGCCAATATATGATCAACGAACAAATGTAGAAGAAATGATAATATTAAACGTAACAGTGAGAAAACATTGTCTGCAAGAAAAGTAAGAGAGCACCGCACAAAGCAGACACACGCCACGTTCGAGACGGGACAGGAGCACAAAACACACAGTTGAACAAATTTGTCAATGCAATCAGAAAAGAACAAATTATGTCAAATCAAAGAAAAAAAATGAATAAATTAAAATTATAATCAACTAAAGAATAAAATCATATTATACAACAAGAGTTAATATGTACTAAATAATTACTTTTTGATGCAATTTTGCAGCAAGTTTTCAACGACATGGTCAACAACAAAACGTGTTTGTTTATGATCTTTTTAAAAAATATTCGTTTCTATTGGAATGATCAAAAATCACAGCGTAAGATATATAAAAATGATTAAATATGAGCCGTTTAGCGCGTATTATCCGCGTTGTTCCGGAAAAATTTTCGAATTCCTGATTGATTTGCTTGACGTGTTTGTTTTCTTGTTGTTTGTTGCCTGGTTGCTTTTAACGTTTCGATTGCGCTCGGCGAGCGAGCAAGATTGCTATTTAATTATGAATTTTGTGTTTGATTAAATTGAAAGAAAGCCTCCTGGCCCGTCACGACACCCAACCGGTCCGCCGAACAGAGCAGCTCTCTCTCATTTACAACGGAACGATCACATACCGACGCCGGTTGCCGTTGCACTGACGGCGTCGCGGCGAGACAAGCGCGGAAAAAGCGCCGCGACGACGACGAACGGACGATCAGGCGAACGAACGGTGCGCCGAAACGGCACCGAAGCGGCGCGTTATTGTGGAGGAGCGAGGCGTCGCGACGCTGCTGCCGGCTGCCCGCTCCGTGTGGTGGCGCACGCGCACCTCGCGCCGACGCACACACAAAAACCGCCGCCGCTAAACGACGTGCGACATGCACGCATACATCCATCTGCGTTTACCTCCAGCGTCTCCACTGCCACTGCCGCTACCGCCGCCAGGCGAACCGCAAGGTAAAAGACGCAGAGAAGGGAGCACGACGACAATGACTCGCATCGTTTTGTCGCTGGATGCGAGTCTGTCAGCGACTCGAACGCCGAGAGGAGCATCTTCTCAGGTGCACTGCAAACGCGACAAACACACTTTTGCAGGGGATTCACCACCGCGCCACTTGAAGCTGCATCTTGCATCCGAAGCTCGTACAAAGGACACTCAACCGCAACGACGTCGTTCCGCGCGATCCACCAGCCTCAAACGCTACGTACGTTGTCGCGGGGAAGCAGCCAAAGAAGGATAAGGATAAGAGAGGATTGAAGAATAAGGAGTCGCCAATTTACATATGATCGACGCAAGATGAGCTGCACAAAAACGCACGACGACAACGTATGCACAATGGATTCACCATCGCACAACGTGTCGTGTGTTAACCATGCACGACATAAATTCTGCTCGCGCACAACAATGCCGCCAAGGGTTGACGACATCCACCGCCGGTGCACGGACGAAAATTAAATGCTCTTGATGGACGTTTTCCATTATCATAATAGTTATCCCACGAGGGGACTCTTCGAGAATAAATAATACCTCTACAATGGGATAAAACCGTTGCACGCCAAAAAAAAAAAGGATTATACCCGCCATTAATATTATGAGCGGCGTGCGTAGCTTAATTAATATAAAACATCTAATGCGGGGACGAGATAAGAAGAGAGCGAAATCTCAGGACAAAATGATGAAATGCCAGGACAGAACGTGACGCCTTCGGAGGAGACAAAAAAACGAACGAATCCTTTATAAATCAGTGTTATCCGCAAGCACAGCACGTCCAAATGTTTAGTGCGTTTGGGGAATGAGGGAGATTTTTGCGCAGAGCGCGTAAACGTGTGCTTGTCGACGGTGGTGGCCCAGCGAGTGTCCACGTCCGACATTGAGTTGTGAGGTTCACTAAAGCAGAAAGAACCATCAGCCACCCCAGTCCCCCGCGCACTCGGCTGCGCCTATATGCCTCTTTACACGTTTTACGCGACACATTCGCATCAATGCTATTTGACCATCCTTTGCGCTCCATGTGTCCTGACTTTCGGCGCACATACGTGTGTGTCGCAACGAGGAAAAAAACTGCTACTAATTTTCAACCGTTCTAATTAATCTACGCGTCGAGCTATAGGGCGGCCGGTTCGTTCTGGCGTGCGGGCCAAATTCGAGAGAACGCCAAGAGCGTCGGACGAAAGGCGAAACCGGTGCCCGTGTGACAGTCCAATTAGAGCATCCTATAACCCAGACACTTTCCTACATTGCAGTGGACGCACACACAACTTCAAACGCGAATAAGTAAGCCGTTTGCACAACAACTAAATATAAAGCACGCCAAGTTTAATGACAACAAATATTTGCTTTTCCCGATAGATGGGTATTTTTCTCTATTTTATATTAGTTTGCCGCGCAACGCAAGCAAATAAATCAACAAGTTTTAATTGTATTTTTTATCTATCCGTTATGATATCATCAAAAGTTTCGATTACCACACAGCACACTATCTCCCTCTTTCTCTTTTCTGGTTACGTATGTGAGGTGAAGAGATACACGGCAAAGAGTTATATATCTTTTCAGTCACTGCATGCGGACGATTTGCTTGGAGGAGCGTGCAATGCTCCGGGATGAACTTTCCAAGATTCCCATCTCGCGGGAATAACAAGGGCAAGGAGTCGCACACGAGCGTTCAGGAAAAGGAAGAAGTGGAAGACGCGGCCCTGACACGACCTTTGTACGTGCTGGATGGCATTCATGCCTATTTCCGGCGACTGCAGTGCGCGCGACCACATTATCATCATCCTTTGGCGGTCAAGCAAATTGGTGAACCCAATTCAAATGTCCATTGCACGCTCACGCTCTAGTAGAAAGCTCACAAAAAAAATAGTTGGAACGCTTCGGCATAAAGTTGCATCGAACATTGGTGCGCAAGTTTCAATTACAAATAAGTTGTGCCAACGTGCCAGCGAGTTGGAGGCGGCAACAGACAGGTTTCCACAAAGCGCCAAAAGCGTCCACGCTAACAGCACTGCTGCAAAGCGATTCAGGTGGTGGTTGTTGGCGCGACTCGCCAGATTCATTAATCAACATGTCCCCGTATAACAATCAATCTTGCCACGAGGAGGCGTACGAGGCCACTCGGATGGTTAAAACTGGGTAACATCCCTTACCACCTTGCGCCGCGCTGGGTGGCATTACACCTCCACAAAGCACGACTAAATTAGTGCAGCCACGTGCGCGCACGCGCTCGCGACGAGGATGAGCAACAAAACGAAAGTGGAATTAATGAAATATCCATAACGCTTACTTTCACCCCAACCACACAACCCAGTCGCTTGCAAGGTGGGTGGATGAGCACCTGGCCCATATTTAGTTCATTTCCCTTTGCCCAATAATCCACTCACCCTCCACCGCATATGCTCTTCGGATTATTAAAGAATGAGGATAAAGTTTACACAAAGGTGAAGTAAAAATGCACATACCTACTTGAAGAATGGAGTATACACATGTGCGCCCTTTCATGTATGCACGCACGAGCCATATGCCTTTTTGCAGCCATCGCCCACACAACACTTGCGTTGTGGATATAAACAGGGAAAGGGTGCGTACGTACATTGTACGCCGTATTCTTTATATCGTACAGGAGGATGAAGGTTATTTTTGAGTCGAAATCAAAAGGCGCACAATGTGTAGGTACTTGGTAGGGCAAACCCACAATCATAAACAACCACAATGCGGCGGCGGCGTTGGAACCCATACAAATGTACGAATATACAAATATAAGCTGGGCAACAAAGGGCTGTCGTATCTCTGAGCTTTATGTGTACGTGTATGCAATATGGGGGGATAGCCTCCGGAAATGGGAATTGTGTTAATAAAGTATCCACGAGCTGAACTTTGCATTGAACTTGATGCCGCAATGTGGAAGACGACGCCCAGCACAGCGCAGTGTGTGGAGTGCTTGGTGGCAATCGCGGTTTGGTGCATTCGAGTGGTGAGTCCCATGTGCATTGGCGACTGTTTGAGCGGGCCTTTTGGATGGAACGCATGGCATGCAACCAAAGACAATGAACACATTCAATATACAAGTCGGGACATGCCAGGCTGGCATCTACTTCCGCTAGACACTCTCTCACATTCTATTTTGCAAATAATCTATGAACGATCTTGCACCGACCTAAATACGAACCTGCCAAAGATACTTGTTAGCATTCCAATATAATAGAAGTACTTTGCAGTTAACGCCAACCGCTACGATGACCACCGCCACACTCGGCACCAATCCAGTTTGCTTGACCACAAGCCGGACAGTTTAGTGTGAAAATGCACACAATAATAACTAGACCAATGCCGAGAAATATACCAAAACTATTGCCAAAATTATAAATTACACAGTGAATATCGAACTGGTGCAACGAGATATAAAGTCACCCCAAAAAACTAAAACTTATAGGTTCGTTTCGTTCAACGGAGGGGATCTTCCGAGACATGAACCTTCTTGTAATGCCTGACTGGGCGGCAATAAAATTGGTTTTGTGGACCGAAGCGAAGCGAAACACTATTTACACGCCGTTACGTTACGGCAGCGGTAGGGTGATGGCGAACGGGTGGATGGAAACGTTAAGGACGACGGCACAATTCAAATATCTGACTGACTCTTAGTGCCGGTTGATTTTTTGTTGGGTGTGATCGAGTTTTATACCACTGCACGCATAAGGGGTCGGCTCTCTGCAGCGATATCTCTCCGACTGTGAGTCCATCCCAATTTCAAAGCATTTTGTCCCGGCAGAGTTTTTTTTGCTAAATTTTTTCCTTCCCGCTTTACGTCGACCCACAGATACACTAAAGTTATCTATTGCATCTGCACATGTATATTGTGCTCTTCGGCGTCCACTAACATGGCGTATCGATCGTGGATAACGTGTAGGTATTACATGTGCAACATCAGAGCCGGAAGAAGAAGGATAATATCGCGCAATGGCAGAACGAAGGATGGCATCCGCTCCCTCCATGCAAGATGGGATCTCACGCTGCCGATATCGAGACGACTTCTTGCGCGCTGCTGCTTGGCTCGGCCGACCAGTTTCCAATTTAAAAGCCGTGGCCCCGGCTTTCGCAAAATGCGAACGGGCGCCTAGATGTACGATAAGAACGAGCACGAGTAGCAATGTCCAGATATAGAACAACAGCAATTGGAACATGCACAAAGATTGCAAACAAATAACGCCGCTTGCTGTCGCTTCGTTCACTGGGTTAGTGGAAAACTAAGATAAAATGTCACAGCAAAACTCCAAAGCGTAAAACGGATTACAATCTAAATACCTACGCAGCTTTCGTTCGTAAACTAATTAAAATTTGTACATTTTACGGTTGCGTCTGGCATAATTTATATTTATGTGGTGGAGGAGCATTTAAACTTCAGTTTATAGCCGTACGACAAACAAGTTCAAGGAACGATGACAGAATTATGAGCAATGAAAGAATGACCGCATGCGTGCTCAACGTACAGCGAGGACAACGTTTGTCGTTCAGCGACATTGATTCGATTCGTTCGTCAAGCAAGTTTCTCTCCCTCGTGAAAGCCCGTGTAACGTGCTTGTATTACATACATCAGCATCCCAGCGATAATAAAACTATTACGACGCCAGAAGATATCCAGTCTTTATATGACCGACTGGTTTCTTCATTTTATCATTGGATTATTTCAACTTGCTATCTTCCCTTGCTTTGGTAAATCTATGGGAAACCAAGTGTACGTTCATATGACCTCCGCGTGGAGGGTGCAAGCCAGGACGAAAAGGACAAGAAATAAGAGTAAATCCCAAATATACCGTTGGATGATATACCCAAAAGTTTTGTCCTTCTGCTCCATTTCAGTTCGAACAAAGTCACCGAGTGTTTCTCCCGGATAAATTAATAATAACTGCTCAATAAAACTATACGATATGCTCAATTTTTCAAAGATAGTTGTAGAAACTTTAACATTTTTAACTTATGAGTTGTACAACTTTATAAAGAATCCTTACACCCAGTATGCTACGAATGAAGAAATGGAACCGACTCAAGATTGATACAAATAGAAAAAGGGAGAAAAATTTCGCGTACACGTGGTTTGTTCGTATTGAAGTGCACAAACCAAACATTCCGTTACTGGAAGCAAGCAAAATAGAAATGATACAGATACGAAAATATCAAGACTTGCTTGGGAAATATTGAAGGACAAATACATTTATTCTGCGCGAGCGTAACCCATCGAAAAAGCGCACGTTGCGCAAACGAGAAGAATTCGAGTCATTGCGCTTCGTGAGCTGCATTTGTCTTCTTGTCAAACTTGAAAAATGCATTTTCTCGTTCCATTAGAAAATGGCAATATTATATAAATTATAATATCACTCACATAAAGAGACTGCGAGCGCGCGCGCGTTGCTTGTCGAGTGAAAATGTGACAGTATAAAGATAAGAAGAGTTCTATTTTTTGTTATTGTGTGTTTGCTGCCGCCTCCTCAACGGGAATAAAACGCACATTACACGGATTATACGTACATGTGTGTACACACTTGTGTCGCGCCCGCGTTGCCACCGCCACCGCCGCCGGTGACGGAGAAGGACGCGTGACGCTGACACTGAGGACTGAAGCTGACGTTTACAAAGCATGCGTTAGTGATTTTCGAAAGAGAAAAGCGGCGGCAGGCGGAGGCTGAGGCAGCAGCAGCAGCAGCAACACAAACGCGCAGAATTTGAACGAAACGAATGAAGCGCGCCGCGCGTGACATCAAATGTGTGTTAGTCGCGCGCACCCCTGCTTGGCGGGCGCGTCAACCGAGGCGGCGCGGCGTGCATGTATTTCAATTCGATAAATCACGTTCGGAAACGAATTGAAATCGTTTCGGCTTGTTTAATTCGATACATCACGCACATTTTTGTCACAATTGTGTAACCTGACGTCGCACCACGTCTCCTGCGTCCCCGCACAGCCCCATTACATGCGCTCGCAACGGTGTGGGCGCGCACGTTTATCCAGTGCACGCGTTGCATGAAAATCATCATCATCATGTGTGTGCGGCATGCCATGAAAATGCAATGCCAATGCCGTAATTCGATCAAAAGCTCTCCAATTTTGCGCGTTATTAGTGAGAGGGATTTCAAAGTTTTATTAAATCCAAATACCTGCAAACGCGCCCGAAAAAACGGCGCAGGACTACGTGGAAGGCATCATCCCTTGTCCAACGTTCGTGCTCTGTCACTAATTTCTAAACTAGAGACAAGAGCTTTAATTGAACTAATAGGAAAAGTTTTTTCATAGAAGCAGCCCGAGTCCATGAAGTAGCCGCAGCGAAAATATAAAGTAGAGCGAGCAAAGAAGAGAAAAACGTGAGCAGAGAGCAAGGAAAAAAGGAATATGACTCGCCGCTATATAGAGTTACGGGGAATGTTGCGCGGGCAAAGGCACAAAATACTTTTCCACTTTTCAGCCATTCGTTTCGGTTCGTTTCTATCGTTCGTCTTGCGTACGTCTTCTTCAGCAGCGAGTCCTTTTCGCCTGCTTGGACGCATTCGCGAATGCCACACGAGTGGAGAGATATTGTAAGCGATATTTCATCTCTTCCGTTCGAATCACCTCGTCGTTTCCCCTATTTCATCGTACACAAACTCGCCAAACTTGCCAACCGAACCGCCATCGCCGTCCATGATTTAGACGTTTGCTGCACCAACGACGAACACCTCAATCACCCACCACCACCCCCATTGCGCGCGCGCGCTACGCTGGCAAATCTTTCAAAAACTTTTGCCTCTCCAAGCTACCGCAATTCACCGTGTCGTATTTGATAACATTACGCTGCGAATTTGTACAAGTCCGCAACATGCACCCGCTAAGCACAATTACATAATTTAACCGCCAATCGAGCGTGCTGCCGTCGGCGTACTTCCTTCAAGTACCTACCGCACACGTCCGTTTGCCCGCCGCGGCTAGATTGAAATTACAAGTGGCGGTTGTTATATTATTACTGGCGGCCCATTTCAATTCGTATGGATTTATCATTGAAGCAAACGAGCAAGGCGGCGACGGCGGCAGCCGAGGCTGGCAAGGTGCTGGTGTGTAAGCCGCTGCCAATGTTCCGCTCATCATTTGCACACTCGCCGGCATCACCGCCGACAGCAACAATGTGCGAAACTGTTACTGGCACCTCGTTACACCGCCGTAAACGCGAGTATTAATGTTATCTGCACTACAATTGCAGCACACGTCGCATTGCTCCAGAGGGTAGTAGTAAGCCCCCGTGCAACGTGCAGGATAGACGGAAACCTACGGCTGCTATTCCACACAACTAGTCGAACTGGAGTGAGCATGCAAAGAACAAGCAGGCGTACATTCAACAATGCATTCAGGCCGACATTGCGTGCCGCCCCCAGTTCACACTCGTCGATCCTCTATGCCTATCTCGCAATCTAGTTGTACTCGTCAAGTAAATGCATGTTACCCTTCAATGTAAAAAGACGTCTCCATTAATAGGTCGCACAAATTCTATAATTACCCCTGTATAACATTTCTCCTGGTTTACAAAACCACTAATTTAACAGAAGTTATTCCTTTATTGATAAGAAAATACAGAAAAGCAACCACATTCTGTGTTACACCGCAAACGCTATTCCAGTGTATCATGATGAATAAACTAACGAGCAAGATCGAGTTGAATGCGTAAAAGGGGCAAAAGTGATGACACAAAAAGAAAGACCAAAGAACTATGCCATTAAACGCAACGAGATGGGATTTAAGTCAAAGCGCACAGCGCACAAGCTTGTTGTTCACTCGTTCATACATTCCTCGCGCGCAGCAGCAAAAGGACCAAGTAAAGCTCTCAAGCGTCTTGTCTTGTCTCATCTCTTAGCAGTCGCAGATGAATGAAACCCCATCGTCATCGTTGTTGTGCCATCGCATGAGCGTACAGCAAGCACACATACCTCACGCAGTAATTCCGCGCTGCAAACGCAAAGCGAAGAGATGACTCTGATAGGATAGATTTGCCGCTCGCATGCACAATACGCAAGAGTCTTGTTTAAGAAGAAGTTTCTCCTTCGCCGCATTGCATTCGTACTTACCTATCTACGCTCGTAATACGCAACAAACGATCGACGTCGTCGTCGTCGTCGTCGTCGTCGCAAACGTGCAGTCATGCCGTGTGTGCTAATAGGGAAAATCGTGCGAGCGTGCGCGCACTTAGCGAGATTAGGTGAAAATCCAAAGGCGGATCCCAAAATGCGAGCACGCTAGCAATTCACAAAAGCAAGTATGATGGTATAATAATAAAGCATATATGCAAATCGCGAGAAGCACCGTCACCGTCTTCGTACGTGAAGTGTGAAAGGATTTAGCAATCCCTCCAAATATGCATAATGCATAATACGCACATAAATAAATTAGTTGTGAGTTGTGCTCGCACTAAAACACTAAAGCGCACAAGTGCAGAAAAAGTATATAGACGCACTCTCATCGTTAAGTCGTCAAGTTTATTACCATTCGCCGTAGTCATTCGGCGTCGAGTGAATAGAAAATAATATAATGCAATATTATTAAAGTTGAGCCAGATAATGAGGCACTTTCTATAGAGTTTAATCCTTAACGTGCAAACATGTTCCTCATACGTAAAACTTTCCAAACCTTCATCTAGTTAACCAGAAACTGTATGCCAACATTTGCAACAATTTCCACAATAACAAATCGTCTCGGAGGATTCAAGTCTTAAAACTTGCGCTGCATTACATGCACAATCTCTACTCTACGTACGCACCCGTTCGTGTGTGCGTTACAAATGCTAAGCGCGCAGAGTATGTGGGTGGAAGGGACCGACGTAACAACCTTATGCAAACATTTTACGGGGAAAACTCAATTTAACTTATTTATAAAACTAAAACTAAAGACAACTTGCATACGAATGGTCGAGCAGTCGGGGCGCGTATTCCGTGGGCGCCACAAAGACCGCAAGACGTCGCAAGAAGACGATGACATTCAACGTCGTGGAACGCAGATACGCGCGCGCAAATCGTGCAATCGAAATAAACTATTTTCAATTTTCGCAGCGCCTTCCGTACGCGCAGGATGATGCTTGGCGGCGGTGTGGCGGCGGCGGTTCGACTAAGTCTTTAATTTCCGCGGCAATCCGCCAAACAGGCATTTACGGGAATCACTGAATGAGAATCATTGCCGAGCAAAATCCTAACAACTAAGTGAACGCAGCCACCACTGCCAGAGCACTAGCAGGCTCCCTTCAGCGGCATCGCATTGAATTTAGTCACTTCAGCAGTGCGAGCAGCAGCATGGAAAAGTACAACGCGCACCAACTTCCTTCATCCTATCCTCCTATCCAAACCAATCCTATTCGCTATCAGTAGTACACTAGGTGCGTTCGCTCGTTTGCTCTGCGCAGTGCAAACCTCGCAATCGACAATTGCTTTCCCGCAAGTTTCCACCATGCGCGAAGCGAGGAGCATCAGCGAAACCGAAAACTCATCCAAAAACTCACCCTCTTCTTCCTCTTTAGCTCCGCAACACACGCGCAGCGTGCGATGAGCGGCAAAATTTAAGCGTTAAGGAAATGGAGAGAAAGGTGCAACCATCTCCTGCCGAGGCGACAGAAGGGATGAGAGGGATGCGCGCGTCTAAGGCATTTTCCCCTGAGTCATTCTATAAATGTGATTCCGTTAATGAAGTCTCATCGCGTACATACACACATACATACAGTTCACCCCCATTGCACATAGAGTGATTCTGATTTGTGCTCGTCCCTGCAAGCGAGGTTCTCAAGATATTGGAACACAACAAGCGAAAGATGAAAGAGTACTGCAGTACATGCAGAGAGCCAGATTCAAATAGTTTATTTCAGGGATTCATTCATTTCTCAAGTGTATTCGCATTTATTCCCCTTTTCCTGTCAACTAACCCTCTAAAAGTAGATGCAAAATATATCATTCATTCACTAGTCGTGATAAGGTTCAGCGCGTGCGTTATTAGCAGTGCGGAAATCTTGAAAGGAATTATTCAGTGGAATAAATAAATAGCCAATTGCATTGCGTTAGTAAACACAAACTGCAAATCCCCTTTTAAATATTGCCGCAGGAGCATGTGCGACGACGCATTCGAGTGAATGTATGAATATGAGTGAAGAGCGAATATAAATCATAAATCATTTCTATTAGTGAAACAGATTTGTCTATTACTGCCGCCCACCAGGCACGAACCGTACAAGCAGCTGGATGAATTCGAATACGTACACGCTGACGGCATCGTAAATTACGTTCAATCATCAGCGCGGCTTCGCTAGCGGGCGCGCGAGCGTGACCGGAGAGAATCGGGAGGAAGAGAGGAGTGCGCAGATATATCCCCGTTATAATTAGCTAAATTACGTGTGCGCAATGTTGGCAAAGCGCGTTGTTGATATTTGAACGCCTTATGCAACTCTCATTAACAAACAACAAACACGAACACGATCACGCGCACACCCGCGCGCCGAGTGTAATCAGTAAGAGAGCACACGGACGGTACGAAACTCACATTCATTACATTGCAAATCAATAATTCACATTGGCGCAAGCAACTTTAAATATATTTCGAGCGGTGCAGCAGCAGCAGGAGCACCAGCACATACTGTGTCACGTATCAAAAGCACGCGCAGCTTCCAAGTTTCCTGTACGACTTTAAACAATTCGACAAAGTCGAGCTTTGAACAATGCGCGGGAGCGCTCACACATTACGTTGCATGAGAAGAAATTACTCTTGGATTGAAACAAGGTGGAGGAATCAAAGAGCACGCGAAATTATATTGTGCTCGCTACGAATTGTGCCAAACGTAAATTTCTACACGGCGGCGGCGGAGGCGAGGAGAAGCTTTGGATTGCAAAGTTGGACAAAGTTTATTTTTACAAGGCACAGCACGCGACACGACGTCCGCGTTTTCTACCGCTGCCGCCGCCGCCGCCTTGAATGGCATTGCCGCTCCCGCTTTGATATTACGCATGCATTGCGCGTTTCGCGCATGTGTGACATTAACTCTTAAAGGTCACATACGAAAGTATATTAGGAAGCCAACAATAAAGAGGCGACCAAAGAAAAATACACTTCTAAGAGCCAAGCCAAACGAGCCTAGAGAGTAAGTTGAACAAGCAACAAAAGTTGTTTTCTCTGCGTGTGCGCGTGCGTGTTGCTTATACGAGAACGCATGGAATGAGAATTTGCGATCGGTTGTGCGCGTAATTTCCTGCCGCCTTTTTTTCCCCGCCTCTTGTTCTTGTTGTTTTTTGTTTCCCGTTTCTACATCGCCCGCGCAAATGTTGCATACAAAATACACACACATCGAGAAAGTGTATATAAAAGTTGAATTAGCTACAAATCCGTAAACAAATAAAATGAAAAACAGGCACCCTTTTCCTCAGTTGCGTTTGTGTGCGCACAATTTAAAGGTTTTTGCCGCCGTTACCAGCCTGATGTTTGCCGTTACTTGCAACTGCGGCAGCATTCTACTCGTGGGTCGCGGGAACACATCTCTCTGATGTTTGGCAGTAAAAAATTAATTTTCGTGGATTTTTATGTCCCCACGCCGTTCAGTGACATAAAAACACAGCCGCCTCCCGTACGTACGTACGTGCACCTATACGCTGCGCCGCCAAATGTGATAAATATTTAGTTTTGCCAAGGTGTGTTACGTTCGTGTGCTTCTTGCAAACGTAATTTCGTCGTGTCGCTGCCGTGTACCGAGGTGACTGCTCCGAGATTAGTGCGCCACACATAAGTTAAGATCATTAAAATTTTTTGATGGTACCATCAAAACACCACCAGCGCGCAGCAAAACACCTTAAAGTTTAACGTCCATACTAACACCACGTAATATTGTTATTCTATTCACGTGCGTACGTGCGGTATATCTAAGATGTCAAAATTATGCTATTAGCTCCCGAAGAACAGTTGCCACATTAATAGCACAGCAAAACTTGAAAAGAAGAAAAAGAAATCGAATAAGTAAGTAAGAAGTATGATTCCGAGAACATTAATGTAAAATTAATCTCAGAGTTAAATCTAATCCAATTTACAGCCCGCCACGCCTGCAGCAAGGTCATGGAGAAGCAACAAGCAATAAAGTCTTTTCGGGCATCGACTCGGGTGCTACTGTTGCTTGAGGGTGAGTATTATCAAAGAACAGCAAAGAAAAAAGTAGCAAACAAGACTATTACTTAATTAACCAATATAGGAGTGCGCGTGGGTGTCGGTGCTCATTTCCGGGGACATACGCGCTAAATTCCCCATCACTTTCGGGCGCGCCGTCTTCTTTTTACAGCTCCTGTGCGCCCTTGCGCCCAGGCTGCGCGGCGTTTCAACCGCGCGCTGCCGCCAACATCTTATTATTAAATTCCCAAATTCCCCAACGAATCTTTCACTCTCGCGCATAGTTTTGCAGCCGTAGGAGGCTGGGGTAACATTCATTTGCAAAGAAAAGGAGGGCTTAGGGAAATTCCCAAAGTTTCTGCGCAGCACTAGACCATGCATGCACATCTGAGCTCATAAGCCACATACACCAGAAATCGACTACTGCCAATATTCTCTCATCCTCCCACCAAGTGTTGTTTCATGCCTCGCTTCATGAAAATACTTCGTAAAATTCAGCGCTACACTTTCATAGTTTACATGTTGTAAAACAATAATTAATACAAAGTTGAAGACAAAGAAATACTCATACAACACGGGGGGCAGAATGCTGACTTGAGGATGCAAGGCAAAGTTCAGCCAAGAACGAGGCAATTTTATGACTCCCACGATGTTCAAACTTGTGCCAAACATCGCACCGCCACTAAGCAACAGCCAAAGTGTGCAAACTATGCGTGGCGCAAGATGCGTGATCTTCCGCTCTTCAACCGGAAAGGACGTGTCGTCCTCGGAAGGCGGAAGAACGCGGTGCGGGTAAAGATGGGCCTCCAGTGTGCGTTCACCGCGTGGCCCCGTGAGGGCAGCGCTTGAGGATCGAGAGGTCAGAACCGCACCGCACTGGTCGCGCGACCCTCATCACCATCATGATGCTGATGGCGAGGGCAATGATCATCATCATGCAGTGCGTACGCAAATTATTTACAAAGTATAGGCATTATGCATAAGCAAATTGCAAAGATTGAAACACATGAGGGGGGACCTAAAACCAGTTTTAAAGGGTGCTTGCACGTATTTTCCCTCAAAATATTGCGCAATTTTGCAAAGCTTATTAGCTTATCAATTCAGAGTTTAATTTAAAAGTTGCTAGTTTTTATCTTCACTTATTTTCTGAATATGGCCATCAAATTTTTCAGCGAGGGGTGGTTTTTTACGCCTAAATAAAAAAAACGAACTTCCCGAGGGAGCTGCGTTGAATACACGTGACCCGGCCAGACCGAGATAATGATTTGGAAATTACGCACTCGGCACACGCTGTCATCAGGTGATATTGAAGCGCTGCCGGCGAGGATCCCTCTTCAACTCTCGACTCAGATGTCGACAGGACAGAGCAGACAGCAGCGGAGGGTTCGAAGGGAGAAGAATAGGTGCTCCTTCAATGTCAATGGAACAATCCCCTTTTCCTCCGCGTGTGCGTGCTTGAAGGGCAAGCGGACACACTTTGAATATCAACGAGATGCATACAAGCGGGCGCCAGGCCAGACCGGGGCGCGCAGGAAGGAAGCCATACTTCTATCTTGGGCTCGCAGAGCGCGCATTTGGTTGCATGTGCATGCAACGAGGATTTCAACGTCTCCGCAGCGAAAAGCAAAGCCCACAAAGAGCAACAACAAAAGAAACGAAATACACGCTGCAAAATACCTAATGCCCGTCTGTCTGTCTGTCTATCAGCAGTATACGAAAGCCCGCAAAAACGTGGGGTGCCCAACTTGTTAAAATGCACCACAGTGCAAGACACGCCAGGAAGATTGGGCTTAGTTGCTTCGCTTTTTTGTTATTCTTTACTTTCCCTCGTAGGTACTTTCATTTCACTTTTACTGGAGTTGCCAACTTGTTCTTCTTTTTGTTCTTCTTCTTTTTCAGGTGCTGCATACATAAATCAAAAGGTTACCAGTGCGTGGGGGAGTAAAAGTGGTTCTCGCGCGAGATGTTCAAATACTTCAATGCAATGATGGCGCACGAGCGACGACCACAATGAAATTTTAACGGCAATCTCTTTAAACATTGATTCAATACGAATATAAACGCATGTCGTCCGACACGAGATCAAAACGGAGGTGGCAGGCAAACGACAGCGAGAGAATATGTCATAAAAATGTTATTAATATTTGATAACGTTCCGCGCGCGCGCGCGCTCGTGCATATTGCGAAAAGAGCGCGCACGGCTATTCATTGCGCTGCGAATGAAAAATGCATTTCAGCGTAAATTTTACATTCGTACTCGATGTCTCGCTCGACCGACCATCATTCATGACACATTGCATTGGTTGGGCCACGAAAGCTCAGCAAAATGTATTTGAAATACGTACATAAATCCATAAAACGCCCATAACACGGCATCGAAGTGTCGCCTTTCTTATAACGAAACACAGAAAGTGGCAATTCATTAACGATTGACGCTCGTAAAACTATATCCATTCATTTATCTCCCGACTACGGACGAAATCCATACGCATTAGATGTGCCGCGCACCATTTAATGTGTATCGTTGCAAATAGGATTGCGCGCACACACCGCAAATGAATGTTAGTCTTGACCGGAATCCAAAATTAACGTTTATACTTCAAATGAACGTAAAACGCTATAAATATTATTCTTTATTATTGCAGCGCAACGGCAAGCGTGCAAAATAAGCAAAACACGCAAAGCAGAGACATGCTTTGCACGCGGTTTGCTTTCCGACTTGCGTCTGAAAGTAAACGCAACGAGATACACGTTTTCATCGGCGAGCTCGTTAAATATGATATTGCAATCTAATTAACTTCGCCAAACACTCGTAAATATTACGTTCGTTCAAACATTTTTACAGCGCCGCCACCATCATCAAATTTAATGAAGCAAACTTAGTTTAGTTTAAGCGTCAGCTATCTGGAACGCAACTGCGTCGTGGTCGTCGACGAGCCTTTGCGCAAATATGCAGCGGAAGGGCAAAAAGGTTAAGTTGCTCTAATCGAGTGGAAGCATTAAAATTAATATTTAATGAGATTGCCACATATTGTTGGCGCACAAGTCTTTGCCGCAAACTTGCTCGGGGGTGGCATCTGCGTCGCGGCAAACTATATCTTAACTCACAGCGCAAATTGCCGCACAACAACTTGCTTGTTTTGTATAGACATTTATATTATTGATGCGACGCACAAGCTCGGGGACGGCGCATATCACATGTCAAATTCAATTGAGGTGTCTGCAGGACTCGAGGCCCTGAGGGTCGGATGATTGATGAGCATACCGGAAATTGTCACACCCGAGCATTGTCCGTTGTGCACGAGAGCGTAGGCGTCCGGTCTACGAACGCATCAGTCAAGCAGTCAACACGCCAAAACTAGTCCGTCAAGTGTTATTATTGCGCGGGCGATCCGGCGGCGGTGGCGGTGGCGGCAGACAGGCAGTCAGCGAGCGTAATTTTCGCGAATCGGCCGCGTCTGCAAGTCGATCCAGCCGCTAATAACGTGCGTGCGTGCACACGCACGGAATGCCATTTCGACAAAGTGCCCGCCGCCGGTTGTGCACACGATGCACAAAACGATTTGCAGCCGCAAACGTATAGAGAGATAGCATTAACATCATGTTACCATCACGTGGCGGGACAGCATATTGCCATGTAGCATGCTATGTACTCGTACAATGCATGGCATTGCATTGCATTGCAGCGTGCAGTGCATAGTTAGACGCAGTCGTGCATCAATGCAATACAAGGAAGGGAATGCCGTGAATGCACAGACACGAGAATCGAATTGATGCTCGGCCCGAGCGTCGACGCTTTTGTTCATCTGAATTGGACGTGGATGTGGATGGAACGTGCTTCGTTGCGGTGCCACGTATGGCATGCCGTGCCACGCCGCCCCCGACAATATGCTGCTGCTCTGTGCGCTCCTCTCTCTTCACTCACTGCTTTGCTGATGCGGCTGCTTCTCGGCACATTCAACATGATGAGCCGCCCTCGCACGGTGAGCGAGCCGTGTAATCCATTCAACCAATGGACCAATTAATGCAATACGTCTATTACTCCAAAACCGGACAATCTCATGCTGGATAATCCGCTTCGTGCGCACAGGAGTGGATTTACTGAATAATGCAATTGCAAATCAAGCGCACATCGAGCCCCTTTACGAGTGGCGAATCAATCATTTAAGTTAATTATATGCAAGCCGCTCAAGTGTGGGCTAATCGTGCGCACGCAAAGTAATCGCCATATTTAACGCCGGCGAGAATTCAAAAAGCCAGCTCTGAATGCATCCATCATAGATAAACGATGGCCTGGCGACGCAGTTCGTCGATGGCGGCATATGCTCCTCGTCGTCGCCACTGCTGCCACCGCCGACGGGTATTGTGTGTTAAAGTGCGCTCAAGCTAGCCGCAAAACGTGCCCGCCAACGACCACCAAGCTAACGAAGCATCGCCGGTCACAGGCGCGTCTGGCAACACAACACGATTGTTGTTGAGTGAATACCAGATAGAGATATGGATACGATATGGGATTATTATCAGTTGTAAATCTCAAGGGAGAAATGCACATCAATTTTGTCTCGCTCGGAGGCAAAGAAGGAATCCGATCCTTCAATACGACGTTAATATTGCAACCTAATAATGAGGCAAAGCCGAGTGCATTTTCTAAAACCACAGGATAATGATAATAATAATAATAATAATAATTCAAAAAGCTGCCCCGCAAACCGCAACAAGCAAGTTGCAGCGTTGGCGATATAATCAGACAGCGGCGGGAGCAGCAAGCAGAGCATAAAACTGGCGATTAGATTACTTGCTGAAGCGAGCACACACGCCACGTCCGGTTAGCGTTCGTCGACCAAATCCTTCCGGATTGGCACACGTGCAACGCAAATGGATGCAATGGCCATCAACAAAACAAGCCAACTGTACGACAATGCGAATAATACACGGCCGTTTCATTTCCCCCCGCTGCCGCCGCCGCCACCGGCCGCTGCTTGCTCGACAACTCGAGCCCCATTGTCAATTGGTCCGATCTCATTTAGTGCTCCTTTTATTGTCCTCAGCGAGTCCAGCATGCGCAGACTTTCTAATAGAGCGCACCAAAGCAAAGCAGCGCAAAAGAAGCGTTTTCCATTAATGTGGACTTATTTTTCCTGTTTTTCCGCAGACTTCTCCCTCATTGCTTGCTTGCTTAACGCAGCCGCCTGCGTCTAATGAGTAGCGCCGCGCGGGCGAAACTAACGTATTGTGTGCCCACGACCCAAGTACACGCAGAAGGAGTTGAAGCCGGAATGCGGCGCATTTCTTTGAGCGCGCAAATGAGGATTTACCTTTGCTCCGCTCCGTCTGAATGGAAATAAACAAACAAATGGAGAAAAAGAGGCGGAAGAGCAGACCAAAGACAACAGGCGTCCGGCAATGCGCGTACACAAACAACAAAAGCGGCGCGTGTCGGCGCAAATTGCGAAAAACTTGCAAAGAATAAACCGGCATTATTAAAAATGCAAACAATGCGCGACGCAAACGTCGAATCTGCGCGCTCATTGTGCCCGGCCATTGATAGACAAAAGCGTGACTTTATTGTCCCATGATTGTCTTCCAAACAAATATTGCACGAGTGCGCTCGAGTTTTTCATCCATTCCAATGCAACAACAACAACAACAAGAACGAACGAGAATTCAGGAAATGCACGTTAAATGCATAAAAATCTACATAGATGTGAATGAATGCACACAATCTCGGCATTAATTGGAATTTAAGCCGAGTTTATTCATTATTAAAACGCAATTTGAATTTTCATTTTAAAGGGATTTCTAATTAAAATATTTGCTTATAATTTTCCATACATTATATCGCGTTCTTGCTTAACTAGTTTAGTCCTGTAATATGTGAACTTCATTTATATTTATAGGGACACTTTGCTGCGTGAGTATATTCCTCATTAAATTTTCCATTAAAATCTGTTAAAATCGCTACAGAAAATGTAGAACTACTTGAAGATTACATTTACTAATTTTAGAACATGATCTTATTTTATTGGAACAGAAACTTAAAAAATACTTTGTGTCGACATAAATCGAAAGCACTTTGAGTATAAAGAGAGCTCAATTTGCATCCGGCTTCATCCTTGAAGCGAACCGGACGCGACCTAAACTAGCAATTCATCTATACTCGAGACAGAACAAGACCGCGTATCAATGTTTCTATCTAGTGCTGGCAGAGTGGTTGTTGTTTTGCCGGCAAAGCCGCCTTCGAATATACCTTTCTTTGGCCTTAAAGCGTATTATATATCAGTTCGGTTCAGCGTGCGAGAAATGCCCAAGACGCATCCAAGACGACAAAAAGACACCCGGAAGCCGCGCGACGGTGGCTGAATGGAGGATGAATGGATGTTACATTATACGGTTGTACGTTTGCGCGAAATTATTAAACATTCCCCACCGACAAAATGCACCGACGCTGACGACGTAAAAGACGAAGAGACCGACCGCGTGCAATTGCTTCTTCCACGTTGAACGCGCTGCGCTATAGTTGAGTGGAGAGTGAGCACCTCAGAGGTGCATCAAGCACCCTCCAGGTAGAAGGTGGATATCTAGCGCTCTCATTTAGTTTGCAGGAGCGTTAGAGTGGGCTAGCGCCAACGCGAGTGAAGCGCCATCACAAAATACATTAAGGAAATTTGCATAAACTAAACAGACTTTGAGTTTACAAAACAGAAACCGGGCACACACAACATACAAATGCAAACACCGAGCATATATAATGGCAATAGCATCATTCCGCGCCGTCCTCGCCAATTCCCGCCCTCCAACCCCGCTTTTGCTTTATTTAAACCAACTTGGAAATGTCAGCCAACCAAGCAACCATTCGGTGGCAAACGTGTGCCGCTTTTATCATCCGCACCGAGTGTGCATCAAAATGCCAACAAAATGTCCAGCGTAAAAATGCAATTTACATTTATTTACAACGTACCCCCCTATTTTGCGCGGAATGTCATTTTTATCATACTAATCACGCAGCGCAAAGCTCCGCTTTTTTACCCCTTTCACAATTCACTCCTGTATCAAAGGTAGTTACATGGCGAATGTGTGGTGTAGAATAAAATAATAATATTGGAAAGAAATTTACAGGAATAAATACCTCAGGTCCTGCAGAGGTGGTGGAGGCAAAAGGAACATGCAAGGTTCCTCCATGTATGCTTCTTGATACCCCTCAGAGTAGATGTCGCCTATGCATTCGTCCCACATGATGAAGCAATCGTTGGACATCATACACGAACAAACGCGGTATTGAAGAGATTCTCGTAAGAAGGTTTGATACACGCGTTAGTTTTTTGCTCGTTTGAATGGTTCCCGCACTTGTGCTAACACTAGCAATTTCAGCACTTGAAGAAATCTTGTCAATTAAACTGTTTGTGAATTTTGGTGTGCGATTAATTTAAATTGAATTAATATCTTATAATTGGTATCTTGATGGTTACAAATTGCCGGCACGACAGCAAAAATTTTGGGCACAACACTGAAATTTCAAAAGACACAAACCCAAAAAAAGACAAAAATAGTGGACCTCAACTAAAATTTGACATAGTACTTTCGTACCTTAGAAGGATTGACGTTGGTTTTTGACTTTTGCATCGTCATGGCAACGTGTGATTTACTTGTTCGGGAACCTACTAGACCCTAATAAATAAAATATGGTTTAAGTGAGCTAATAATTTATGAAAGGTCGAACAAAACGTGAGCCGCAAATGAGAGTCGATGAGATTTTGAATGGCAGCGCATGGCATAGAGAACCTCCGCCAAGGTGATTAAGAAGGAAAGGGATCGGGCACCACATGCGATCGAACAACTGAAAGTGCCCTCTCGTTATATTCTAGCGGCGAGCTGGTTTCCGATCGCTTTGAGGGCGAAATCTATGGGCAATGAATACTCGCTCTCCATACTGCTCGTGGAAAGTATGGCGAAGAAGCGAACGCGAAGCAGGAAACCGATGATGCTTTTGTATGTTTTGAACACGCCTGGTGGTGTTTGGCGCTTCGCCTCTCTGCCAGATGTGGAGCTCTTGCTTTGCATTAGTTCGCGCAATGCCTGTCTGTCCGTTTCTGGACGCAATGCACTGCCGCCCCCCTCGATAGCCGTAAAGCCGAATAACTAGGAGCACGCCGGTTTATGACCTGACCCTCACAGATTAAGTGGTTACGTGGTTGCTTCAGAACTTACTAATCCAGCGCGCCCTGATGCAGGGCTATTACCCCGAATTTATATCCCACCTCCCCAGACCTAGCCAAATGTCTTCAACAAACTAACTACTTAGATATTCTCAAGTAAACACTATTTTCCGAAACCTTTAGATCTAATATACACACAAAGGATTACAAGCGTACAGGGGGTACTTACATTTCTCCTCGGAGCCCCTCAAGATTCTCCATCTGTAATAATACAACATATTATTATTACATTGAAATTTAACATTTTAATGGCATAAAGTTTATAATTATAATTCTAGAATAATTGAAATAATAGTATGCATTGATTTTGGAGTTTTCGAGTTACAACGAATTAATACACAAGTTGGTAAAACTTTCCATTCGTACTTTACACATATAGAGTGTATACAAGTATTTCACCGGAAGAGTTGCACGCTGGCTGGGAAGCATCGCGTTTAAACAATAACCGCAAAAGTTACGAGTCGACTGGTGTAGCACCTTCCCTTAAAGCACGAGATGCAATTTAGTTAATTGCCTCATTCATTTGCTGAATTTGCAACAGCAGCAACAACCCTACCAACAACGCAACACACGTTTACATGTACATTGCACAGCGCGAGTAACATGTACTTATTAAGTGCTTGCTGTTAAGTATTTCTTAATTCCAGTTGCGAAAATTGTTCAAGCTACAAATCACTTGAGCCGGCTTTCAGCCGAAAGCCACTTTAACAATAATTCAAGTGTAATGCGATGTATTGAGGAATTTTTTTACCGAGTGGTCGCTGTACAATTCCGACATTAATTCTTTCATTCTAGATGTCGCTTTGCCGTTGTGGTGACCAACGCTGAGCTCAGCTAGGAATCGTGGAAAACAACGCGACGCGTGGAAAATCAATCCGAATGTAATTTCTCCGACGATGAATTATTGAAGCAAATCAATACGTGCCCGTTCCTCGGTCTTTCCAAAGTCTCTGCGCGATGCGGGTCTAAATGAAACACGCGCTAGCGTAACTAAGGACTCGCTAGTTGGTCGTAGACATATCGCATTGTGAAGATATATAGCGTAAAGTTGTAGGCGCGCACAACATTTCACCCTCTCTTCGTCGCGGCGACGCGAAGACTCAGAACGACGTAGAATATCGATGTGCACCATCGATACATCATTCTTATATAAATTATTAACTCTCAGGCGCTCGCTTTTTCCGCGCAGGCTGCACTTGTATGGCGGCGGCGGCAGCAGCAAGCACTCATGTACAATTCGCCTCCAATATAATTAGCTTAAATTATAGTCCGAGAGAGGAAGAATGTCACGTAAATAATTGATGTGCCGTTTGCGCAGTTATACAGTTGCACGAATTGATTGCTACGTGGTGTTTCATTGACTTGGCTCAACGTAAGTGACACAATAAGAAAGAATTCGTTCGCATTGAATAATGCATTACAGCTGGAGCGAACAACGCGAGTCCAAGGACTTGTTAAGCCAGTGTTTTTCTTGTTATTTGTACGTTGTTTGTTTTCGGGGAAAATGTAACGAAAGCAGGCAACTAATCGCAGTTTGTTGTTTTGATCCTCTGTTTTATAGCGCATTTTTTTCACGCGCACCCAGCTCTTAACGTATTTCGTACGGCGTTTTTAGCCAGACAGTGTGCATATGCAGCATTCATGTTCTTTGGTATTTTTGGCCAAATTAAATTATCAATAATTCACGCCGCCCGCCAGCAAGCGCTCGAAGCGTGTATGCGGAGTGCCCGCATCAACGCGGCTAAAACCCAGGCCATCCGTTTATACTTTATAGTGGAAACGCATTCCAACTTCGGGGGCGGCGAACGTAAAACCTCTACTTTTATGAGCCGCCATTCCACGAAACGTGCGACCGAAATCCACACACCAGCCGCGCGTTCAGCGTGTGATAACACGACAAAAGTGCAAATATTTTTTACTTAATTAAATCCCTTAATATGTGATTTCATTTGTTACTAGTGGATTCCCGCCAAGCATCGCTGTGGCTTAATTTTAAATAATGCTTGCCTTAAAACTTTATTCTAAATGTATTTTTTCATATTAAATATAAATCTTGTTGAAATATAAATGTCGAGTTTATTTTTCAACAATGGTTATTTCAGCCTTTATTATTTTTGTTGTGAGTAGAATTATCTGTGAGTAGAAAATCTCGGGTATAGATATTAAATTAAGGATTAATTTATTTAGATTATATTAATGCACACTGAAATAATGTAAAAGTGGAAACAATTCCAAGTACAGTAGCCCGTGGCTGCTTGTTCGATAGGCAGAGGTTCAAATTTTGGACGCAAGATTCTGTGTTAATATTTGAAATTAACTTGAAATAAGGGATAAGTTTTAATTTGCGATGCGTTGCGCAGTTGTTCAGGATGGTACAAGCGAACGTAGCTTTGGGTCTTAAAAAAAGAATACTTAAAAAAATTCCAATTTCGAAATAATTCTATGACTTCACTCGTCATTATGTGCCTTTCTTCCCCACCTCATTAATGACGTCAAGACCGAGATATATTGGTAACGAAAATCGGGGGAGCGAAATTTGGGGTGGACCGCCTAATAAATATCATAATACAAGCAGTAAAAAAATTGGGTCCTTGCGTTTGTGGAAACCTTGAATTCGGCTACCGATTTTTTAGAATAATTCAAAATTCTAAGAACTTAATGAGAGGATATACCGAGGCTGGGTTCCAAACCTTAGCTCTGCAAGTATACTTTCCCGTTTTATCCGCACAGTGATTGCACCTTGACTTCACAAATGTTGAAAAGTCTCAAAAATGAGTTATTCATTCAAAGTCTGAAATTATTCACAAAGTGGGTTGTTGGAGACGCTTGAACCCAGGTTGAACCCAGGAGAACCACGTTGTATCAATAGCTCAATCTTGCTGGCTGTCGAAAACTGCCGCTTTGTCAACTTTCAATGATGCTTATAATAAGCATTATTTCAGGAGTTTATGGGCATAATTAGAATTGGATGCAAATTTCCCACATTCTTTGGTACTTATCCAAAATAAAACATCCTCCAAATTTATGGAATATTTTATTCACTGAATTTTCATTACAGTTATTTTAACAATTTAATTTAATTTTTAAAATACCTTCTTGTTTCGTAAAAGTTTTAATATAATCTTTACGTAATGCAAGCAGCTAATTCAGCGACCAAAGCACGCTCGCTGAGTATTTTATGGTGAATATACTAGCAAACAATATAAAAGAGAGAAAGGAAAATCAGCAGTCAAACACTGAAAAACGTGTTGTGCATCGGCAAACAAGCGCGGAAAAAACAAATGCGCGGGGCGTGCTTTAATAAAATAAAAATTGCCTCTCTTTCCAGCCGGGAAATATGTAAAAAACATCGCACACCAATTTACAAGCGTCCCCTTTCGGAAAATTGTGCATGTCATATGTGCCATTTACCTGTGAAACGGTTGACAGTTTGCAAAGGCATTAACAAAACTAATTAACAAGTCTACACTAGCATTTTTCACCCTTAACTTTGCCTTGGCAATTTTCAATTTTACTGCTTTTTTGGCCAGTTGCAAATTGCTACAAATATTGGATTATGCGTTGCATGCACATGACGGTCGCATCAATGAAACTTCTTAATTAGTTTGCGCAACAAAACGTGCAATTCTAATGAGTATATTTTCCCAAAAAAAAGAAACAGCGCTGTACCATTATGCTGCATGGAATTAGCAGGAAATTGGCAAAGTTTCGTGCAGTTATGATATTTGATGTGGCTGAATAGGCAGCGACTTAGAACGTACGTACGTACAAAGATTGGCATTACATGCACGTTGCATTTTCGACTTTGTAGGGGATGAAATTCAATTGGCATAGTTGCAATAACGTCTGCCACGCTCCGCAGTCACATTAAGCAGCTTAATGCGACATGTTTGCGATTTATTCGAATCGATATATTAGTTATAATTGTGACTTGATAGAGGACTCGTGGGTAATGCATATTAGTTTGCGAAATAGATTTCGCCCCAAACTTGCACCATTGCAATATGGTTTGCGAGTTGACGCGGACTAATTGATAATTACGAGGACAATTGCAATTGTAATTTCCAGTCTACATATCTCAATACAAAATATATACTCAGAGCTGATTTCATTTATAATAAATTTTGACATGAAATATTCACTGGACTACTTCGGTAGAGAAAATTGATTTTCATTCATCATCAATTGTAACTTTTACTTCTGTAAATAGAACATGGGTCATATCCGTTCTTAGCAATCATCAATAACTATAATTATCCTTTGCAGAAATCAACTAGAAATTATTCAATTATCATTTCTCTATTTATAGTTTAGGTTATATAATTTATTATTATTATCGAAATATACATTAAATGTTTCGTATATACGAAACCAATTAAGTAAGGGTAAAATAGTGAATGTTAATTAAAACGTTGCAGTATTGTATGTCTAGCGATGCATGAATTTGAGCGGCACTGGGTAGGTGTTAATTAGTTGTTTAACATACATAGACCAGACGTATTGTCAGCAATTAGCGCGTCCGTTGACTCATGAAATTTGGCGATAAATCAAAGCGGCTCCCAAGTGAGAAGTCGACGCGGCAAACGCACACACTGAGGGTGCGCGCATTGTTCGCGTGAAGGATGCAGAGACAATTGGCAAGCTGTTGCCGAAGACAAACAAACACATACTCTAAGAGCCAGCCGAACACAATCGCAATGAAGACGCGCACCAGCTCCCGTTCGCATGACGTTTGCGTTTCCGTCTCAGTGGAGGTTACAGATGCAAATAAGCAATCGGAGCGTTCGTGCAGGTTCCACCGCTGTGAGCCGAGGGGAAAGATTCAGTGGAATGCCGAAAATACATTCCAATTTCACTGCGCACTGCAGTGATAAGATTGCAAATCAAGAAAAGCAAATAGATATTCACAAACAAAGGATAAATCTCCTTAACAAACATATCTCATTGTGATAATATTTACAAACTCCTCAAAGATTAATCACATTTATTGTTTCGAAAATATGATGGATATAGTTTTCCAGCAGAATTAACTTATTAATTACTACGTTCGCAAATGTGCCAACAAAGAAAGAACAATTGGAAGAAGTAAGTCAATTGAAGAAGTGTGCTAGTCGCAGGCGGTTTGCCTGCAGGATGTGTTCCTTGAAGGACATTAATACAGATAGCCGGATGTATTTTTTATGACACGGAAGTCATTCGAAATAGCAGCAACGAGTCCGAGAAAATATAGAAGCAGTCCAATGTACCTGCGACTGGCTTCATAATAAAATTATGAAGCAACTTTTTACCCATGACAAGAAACGCAATTGCAAAACGCCGACTGAATGAGTTTTGAATTTGTAAGGCGACGCATGAGGGCCAGGAAATCTTGGAAGGAAGAGATGCAATGGAAACGACGATAATTAACGTGGGACTTCAGAAACGCACCGAATGAATCAACGACAATTCACGATGAGGAAAGAACAATTCCAGAAACGCAACGCTGATATTATTTTCGCGCAAGAAAAAGTAGAAAAACGTCTGCAATAGAAATGAATAAGAGTCTGGCACGCTAGTAAAACTGAGACGGAAAAAATGCTCAATGGAAATATTGAGTAACATCACCTGCAAATGAAAAAACGCCACAGGAAATAAGTCAATGAAGACACACGAAAAGAAGTGGCCATAAAGGAAACTAATGACGCCTATTTATTTATTGATTATTAGTTTCCCTTGATATTTTCCTTCCATCCCTCTTCCCATTACGCGCCCTGCCATAACGAGTGTTACGCTCAATGCATTATTTTCAAAATGGTGAAATTATTTATGGACACCGACATGAATTTGTTTCTTTTCAAAGCACGTGTGACTGTCACATAGGACTAAAACTTTTTGAAGTCGACTTGTATGTAAAGGAAAGCTCATATTCATTCCGAGCACATTTAGCTTGCGCACACATAAAACGCGAGCGCATAAAATGAGTGGCAGGTGGTCGAATGATGAAATATTAAAAGGACGACTGTCCCATCCGACATACACTCAACGCATATAGGTATGGCCTTCCTCAGTTATCCTGCAACATCTGTGTGTGGCCGCGCCACGTCCACAATGTAAGTTGCGCGTCTATGGCAACCGAAAGGACTCTATCATAGCAAAAGAAACCCGGAATTATTTATTGTGCTGCGTGCGCAGCAGTCGATTGCGTGCAACTATCGTTTAACTGAAAACACACTGTATAAAGTTTTTTCGCCGGTGCGCGCGAGTATTATTTGCCTGCAGGCAATACACGAGGAATCGAACGTCGATCAAATTGCTTTTTAATTAAAGCGTTATTATTTCAGTAGTTCTTCCCCTTGTATTGCATCCTCTTGTACTTTGTAATATTCAATAGCGTGCGCGCTCGTCTCCCATGCGAACGGCAAACAACTTGTTAACTAATTGAAGCGCCGCTTGTTCAATTGCTGGATGATGAGGGCAATAATAACAACGTTAGGAAATTATTGATTCACGGCAAAAAACGTTCAATGCAATAGCGATTTGCGAGCATATGTTACGTAATGAGAAAATCCGTTGACACTTTGGTATGTCTAGCAAGTGAATATAATTTATTAGGAGAGCTCGTCCCTCTTCAAAAAATAAAAATTCGCAGGATGAATTCATCCCGGGTCCTGTGTTCCTTTTTTTGTTGGTTCGTTGGATGAGGCTTGGGCTTTCGCTGTTTTTATAATAACAAATGACCGGTGGTATTAAATATCCTACATCAGTGTATTTTCGTATAATTTAGGTTTCGTAAATGCCTCAAAACAGTATGCAGTGGGTGGGTTTCCGTCGAAAACGGGAAAAAGAGGAAAAAACAACAAAACAAAATTAAGCGGGCCGAAGCTTATGAAGCTGGAATTATCTCTTGTCAGTGCTTCAAGTTTATGCATCGCTGACGGATTATTTAAAGCAATGATGATTTATTTTGAAAGGTACAATTATATGTAAATTGAAAATTAAATTTATTTTCCATAAGTGCATCAGATCGATAGCTTGAGTTATTAGTTTGTTTAAGTGGAGAATTATTTAATGAGGAGTTATAGATATGATTTATGGTTTATAACACTTGGTATAATTTTAAGTGCCCCTATTCCCAACGCAATCGAACAGTTTTCTACCCGACGCAAAAAACATTAATTCCCATTTGCCGTCATTGCACGTTCGTCCGTATCGCATCACGGGTCGATGCAATCAATAAAAGCATATTGTGTGATATTATGCCATGTTGCAATTGAAAAGTTTGTGACAAATTTTCATCCGGTGTCCCTGCCCATTTGGCGAGCAAACATAACGTAAAAGCGTATCAAAATAACAAATGCGTTTCTTGTCGATACGAATTGAATTCTGCAAAAAAACCTACCTATTTTCTATATAAATTGTATTTCGGTATATATTTTTTATACAAAGGTAAAGTTAAAAAGGGCATGAAGGGCCCAGTACATGTGGCACAAATTGGTAACAGCCCCTTTGTGCTTGCCCTTTCGGTGGACCTTCGTGCAGGATGCGATATGGAGGCGAGGAATATAAAGTTGCAAGGTGTATGATTTCTTGTAGGACGCGTAACAGCTTGCTTTTATCGTTTTCCGGCGGCACGAAATGAAAACACTTGAGTCACATTTTTCTTGTGAGGGTGACGTTCGCAACCCTGCTTAAATGAGTTACCAAACTCTGGACTAAATTAAGTCAAATAATTCAATCCTCCCTCAAAAATGTACTTTATTTATTTTGATGTTTCTTGATATAAAAATGCTACATATTCTCAAGACCCAGATATTTTTGTATATAAACCCCATTCGGATATAGCGACCAAGGCAGCTATCCAGGGCGTGATATTGATCTAGAAATTAATAAAACATTTTTATCCACTCTCTGACAGAAATTCCCTGGACGTTATGTTCATCAATCCATATTTTATTAAATAATAATAGTATACTATACACTTGTTCGTTTTAAAAAGCAGTTTTATTATATAAAATATAAATCGACTTCAATATTTTTTCAGGGCGTTATTCTCGTCGTACAAAACTTTATAGACTATAGACGACTGAAATACCCTTCAGTCGGGAAAACAACGCGCACACTAGAAAAATATTGAAAACTTGGACTTGAAATAAAAGAATACATGCGATGAAAAATTGATGCACCACAGCGGGCAAATTCAAGAGAATTCAACAGCGACAAGTCGGATACACAGGGCGAAACTTTATAGTGTAGTGTTGCGTAATAGGAAGAGCAAACTTTTGAACAATAATGGAGCGACAGAGAGAGAAAAGTTAAGTTGATGGAAGTGCCTGCAATATTTCCATCAAGAGCCACTTAACATGCTCGCTTCATTGACTCATCACAACTTCATTTCATATCACGTACTCATCATAAAAATGTAAATAGTACGTTCGAATTAAAGAATAATAACAACTGCCAAGTGCTGGGTGTCCTGGGAACCAGGATGAATACTTTAATAATATACAGTTATTATCAGTCGCGAAATGCAAGTGTGCACGATTTGAACGTATTCATTATTCAACGATTTAATAGGTGTGCGCGTCATGTAATTCTCGGTTTGCAGGCTGCAATCAGCCATAAGGACACTGGCGATAAAGGGGCCTCATCAAATATGTAACGAACTTTCGCATTAAATGCAAAACCGATACAAATGTTCGCCGATTAATTATTCATTAAGTTTTAAACAAAACTCGATCGGCGCCCCACGCTTTTTTATTTCCTTTTTACTCGTTTCAAGGAGCGGCTCCTTTGTCGCGGCTAAAACGACTGAGGAAAAAGAGAAAGAGGTGTTACACGAATTTTACGACGTACGAGTGGTACGCGCGAGCAAATCGAACCGCTTTTTTATGCGTTCATTTAATGTTCAATGCCATCGACACAATGCGTTCAAACAGGATTTTCATCCTGGTTCCCTTATTTTGTTTTCTTTTCCTCGGGACGTTTTCCACCATCTGGGAGGGTGAACGCGTCCTAACGTATTGCGAGAGAAAATGTATAGACTTTGCAATAGAGAAAAGGAAATCTCGTGAGTAGATTAACTCCATTAATCGACTTTCTTCGTTTTTAATCCGTATAGAAAATTAGAACCAGCATGATACTATATGGAGAACACATATAGGACGCGAAATATACCAAGAGTTGTAGAAACTCCACTGAAAAAATGTAACAAAATCATTAAAGGATTGATGTAATAAAAATGGAGACGAACCAATTTTCCACTTGACCGAAAATAAATAACCGAGTCATTTATACTTTAAGCGAGGATAACAGGATGTACATGACACTCTTGGTATTGAGACTAAGAGAAAAAGATAACGCTTCACGGGGCTGCGCGAAAAAATAAACGATAGATTAATTCGGTACCGATACGGGCGCTTTCCGATAGAATTATCCTTTCAGCCCCCATTCGTAGATCCAGCCGCCGATGACGACAACACCAAAGAGAGGCCCAGCAGCCATCACTTTCCTCCGGCTTAGACGTTCTTTCCTTAGCTGGTTGTATTTCAACGCGGATTTGCAATGCGCAAATGTTCGGTGGCGCGAAAGTTCTTCGTTTCTTTGCATTAGCACCGCGCATTGTGCGCGAGCGCAGTCTGCCCCCCTTTAATTCACAAACAAATAACTGGAATTAGATAGGATTTGGCGCGAAATGTATTGCTTAATAAATTACATTGTTTTCAATTTGATTTAATTTCGGGTCAATAAACTCGAGACATGAAGTGGCCGTAGCCGCGAAACGGCATAATTTCATGCAAATTTATAACCGAAAAATGTTTTCGCAGAGGGTCATAAATTTGTTGCTTCCCAAAAATGTTTCAAACTTTCGCCAAAACTCCGGCAGGAAGCTGGCCGGAAAAGGTCATTTAAATTACAAATGAACGCAGCCGCAATTAATAAACATGATTTAATTTTATTATTTGAAATAAATATTTATCCGGCCAAGGATGGTTATTAAATTTTATTTTATTCGTTGTGTTTTATTAATTTCTCATTTTGTTTGGTTTAATCGACCAATTAAAACAATTGAAATTTAATCGTATAATGCGCACGTATCGCAATTTATACCTGTCGTAGAAATTTATGAATTAATAAATTTTTAAAAACCAGAATATAAATATTCCATCCCTGTTGTATTTTTTAATTCATTAATAACAATGTAACATATGCAACCACATTTACAAATGATATTATTTTTAAAACTCAATTTTCGTTCGTGAATGAATTTTATATTTATTAATTGGCCAATTTATGTATTATTGCTTAACTTTATCGAAATGCATAGATCATCCGGAAAACAATATATAATATCATCGCGATAGTACAATGGCATAATAAAATATTTAAATTGCACGGTCGTATTTGGCAGTCGCTTGTTAGCCTCGTTAACATCGACGCATCAGGAATAATAGTATAACTTTCGACTAGAATAGAATATATATTCGAATGTTAATGATGATGATGGGTAAAACCGTAATAATAATAATCCATTTGGAAATTGGAATATTTCAACGTTACAAACACGCAATACTAACAAATACGAACAAACTTGAAATCGTCAACTGTATTTAAATAAAAAAGCATTTGAATGCGAAATTAATTACTGAGAACTCATACAATGCATATATGTGAACTGTACTGCGGATTTAACAATTTGTTTCATTTTTTCACTCTCCCCGATGCACAGTTACATTGCACAATGGCATCGTAAAAGAGCAATGAGTAAATTTATTCACATTGTGTTTATATGACAGTGTGATGGACTGCCACGAGAACTGTCATTAAATGTTTACGACGCATCTTTGGACGTTATGTGTCGCAGGACCAGATTTGCACGAGCGCGCCTATTTAAAGCATTTTTAATTGCCGCAGATAGAACAATTTCAGTTTATTTTCATGCGCTGCAACTGTTTTCATTATTTTTGTCATTTATGGTTCATTTCATGAAAATATTTACATGTAATTTGGTGAAATATTCATTTTATTTTTAATTTAATAAAGCGAACATATTTCGACGAACGTATGCGAATTGAAATTTAATTGTTATTAAAAACATAATTTCCTAGAGCAGATTCGGAGACGAAAAGCCGTAATTAATTGAAATCAATTTGTTACGAGTTTTAGTGAAATTTGCCGGCGGCCGTTCAACGTTTTTGTGCGTTTCCATTAGCATGGCCGAGATTTTTTGCTCGTACGCGCGCTCGAATATTCCGATAAGTATCCTGCTGACGGTATCCGTCGGGCAATGAGCAAAATGAAACGCTGCATGCGCATGGGCACGAAAACGTAATTGATGATGATTGAATTAATTACATCTGCGACGGGTCATTAATCATATACATGCGAGGCAATCGAGGCTGGTCGCGTGGACCAGCCATTCTCTCAAAGGCGCTCAACGCGCCGGAACACGACCACCGAATGGCCATGGTGACGCGCGCTCATGTCCATCGTTCATCGATACACATTAATATACAAGTCGTGTGCCCAAAACGGCTAACGATCAAACCGCTAAGTGTGGCAGACGACACAATAGAACCACCCTCAAAACTACTTTACCCCGGTATTCTACAACAGTTGTGATCGATTCGTTCGCTGCGTCGTTAGTGTTTTCTATTGATGATTAATTCATTTATTACAAATCAATAGCAATTTGATCGCATTATTCTTAATGATTTTCGTAAACGAATTTAACTAAAGATAGTAATAAGAAACAGGAAGTATACATATAATTTTCGTATGGCCACGGCATTAAATATAAGAGAACATTACAACCCATATTGTATACTTACTCTTAAGTTCATGCTAGGACGCCTCTTGAAAATCGGAAGAAAACGAAGAGTTATGAAATTACTGCTGAAGACTGAGTAATTGGAACTTTTTGGAACGCCATGGCTGAGGAAGGGTTCTCTACCCAGCAATATAATAAGGATCTAGGTTTCTGATTCAACATGTTCCTCGTGGTTCTAAACCATATTTGTGAATCTAATTACTCAATCTTTAGTAGTGCTTTCATCTACTTTCTTGTTCCAACTCTCCAAGAAGTGACCTAAAATAGAATTTAAAGAGTAGATACGCAATTTAGGTATTGTATCTTTTACTTCGTGAAGGAATCGCTGAGAAATGCTTTAATTACTCTAATATATCAGATAAAATTTATTAATCTGGAAGAGTTACTTTTTAGTATAACCCTTTAAAATTTATTTGCAATAATTTTTGGATTTACTATTTTTGGTAGATCCCAGAAACATAAGAAAAGGTTTCACTTGAGCCGCCTGCTTTACGACGCATTTACAACTATTTATCTACAGAGCGTACCCATAAGAAAGTTTGATAATATTGTTGGACTGGCGAAAAGTAAGTAAAGATAAAACGTCTGCGAACAGCTCATTTGGCCTCCTGTTCTTTCAACCCTCGGCAAGGGTGCACTTTCACTATATATTATAAGGTCGTGGCCCGCGTCTTAAATAATTTATCGACGGTCTTGCGCGCTCATAAAGCATATAAAGCTGGAGATTAGGCGAACGCTGCGCAATGTATAAGCGAAATGAAGTTTAATGAGCCGACGTAAACAGTTTTATATGCGTTCAGAACTTAATTTTTCTTCTTCAAAAACCGCCAACCGCATACCGCCGTCTTTAAATTATGAGCGAAATACGTATTAAAAGTGACGTATTATCACAAATTGCAACAACTTTACCCGTGAAATTTTCATTATTCGTTGAATTATCTATTTAATAGTAAAATATAGTTGTTGATTTTTAGAGGAAAATTTATTTCGAGCGTGATAACTCACTAGGGGGTTATTAATGCATCACAGTACGTCTTAATAATCGCAAACACGTGTTGCGGATGAAATTTCGGTTTTGCACCCCTTATGCAGATTTTTTCGTAGCGCGCTCACTACAAGCCGGTGGCGTTCAACGCTGCATCCATACATAAAATAGATTGTTGACGTTAAGAAAATATATAGAAGCCAATGTTGTCGGTGCGCACGGTACATGATGCACGACTGTTTATTTAACGTCCGTTTTTCATCCCCCTTGCGCCCATCCGTGCACGAATATATTAGATCCGGATACATTTTGCACCGACGTGCCTCCGACAGCCGACGGGATGCTGTTCAATGATGCTCCATGCACATGCCGACTTTTACGTGGGAGGCGGGCGAAGAAAAAGCGGCCGTGACTTTACGTGCAACAACCCGCCATTGCTGAAGTAAGATTGATGAAGCTTTTATTCCACTGCCACAGCATCTGAACGGTGGCAACATGATAAAAGCAGCTGATAAACGTCCGTGATAACGGCATGTTAAACTGGGCGACACCGACGTTACAATAGCGCGATAAACTCATGATTATTCCATGCGTCGAACGAGTGGTTGCCGTTTAATTATTTCGGGAATTAATTGTGTTTATGTTTGATGTGCACTTGAAAGCGTTTGTCCAGCGTAAATAGGCGTTAATTATGTTGTTTTTCCATTTAGCGCACGTCCGCCATAATCTATCGGCGTTTCAGTAGTTTACTGAAAATAGCACATTTAATTTGAGAAAAACAACACACGCTTGAACCGAGAAAAACAACATTGGGGCTCCCGAAAAAAAATGCAATTAAAGCTCACCCAAATGCGCTTGCAAAATTCAACGGTGGCCTTTTTATGGAAATATGTGCATTGTAAATGATGATTTTTCCGCATTTCGCAAATGCATTTTACACGGAACGCTGCGCGAATGCATTAGTCACCCGCTTTCGCGCTTTTGGCGATGCGCGGCGTCCAGTTATGGACGAGTGGCGCCTGCTACAATTTACATAGTTATCTATTTATATTTCATAATGCTGTGCGCTAAATTGTTGTTTGTTAAATAATGCACGGGATGCGTGCACAGCGCTTGCATATCCGTCCGACGCATTCATATTTGTTTTCGCATATTTCACCCAAAACAATACATAATTTATACACTTGCTAAAATGTTTGTTTAATATGTGATGCTCTCATAAAATGTTTAAGTACTCTATGTAAATCTACGAAATTCATGTGTTTTTTATTATCCTACAGTAAATTTCATATATTTACTTCCAGTTGAGTTTAAATAAAAACTTCATCGAAAATTTATAGACTTGTCACACCAGTAACACCAATAGAAATAGCAGTTGTACCAATAGTTTTACTGTAAATCCAAATGAACGAATCAGCTAGATATCAATATAAATTTTATTCTTCAATTGCCAAGTAATTTAGTAGATAGTTCAACATTGTAATAACTGAACGCCACTGTATTATTAATCAGCCATAAAATAGTGATAGGTAATTATGATATTTTATACGTTCAACTTTTATAATTCAGCACTTAAATTGCTTGTTAATGGAATTAAATTCAAAGCCACTGGGCGAGCAGTGAAAGGCAATAGGTAATGGAGTTTTCAATGAAATATATGCGTATTGCCGATTTTTACGTTTTTCAAAACGAAATGTAAAACCAAAGTACGTGCTTCGCCGCTGCGATCGACTGCAATACACAACAATGGCGCTCTTTTCAGGAAAAACGCGAAAAAAACAATGCAAACGACATCGAGAAAAATCGACGCTGCTGTACAGCAGGCTCCCTCTCGCTTTCTTCCTGCCTGCACTCGCGGCAATATTGAATTTCAATGCTATTTCCGGTTCACCGCCGAAAAACACGGCCGTAATGGATTTTTCTATTAGAAATCCAACTCGGTGCATCCCGCAAGCGTTGCACTCCGCACTTATGAATAACTGCTTTTATTTAGAGACACTCATTCAAATTCAGGAGCGCACAATACCGGCATTTCCATAACATTGACTGGCTATTGAATTACGACTTTATGCCGCATAATTCCTGATGCGTGAGCGCAAAAAATGAGAATGAAATAGCACAAAAGTTAAATTTCTTTTTGGGCGAAACTTTCATGCGCAATAAATATTGTTGAAATCCCCATTAAAAAAGTCACTTTTATTTCATGAAGTTGTGCGCTCCCAGTGCGCTCGAGCAACTTATGTGCGTTTCGTACGTACGTATCGTACGTAAACGAAGGAAAAGAACTACAAACTGGGCTAAGAAAAAAGCACAGACGCGAAATTGTTGTTGAATAAAGAATGGTGAAATTCTCCAAGTGTGAATTTAACTGGAATACCTTTCTTTGTGAAGCTGCAGTTTCCTTCCTCGCTTGTCGCCAGGAAGGATGCAGACTCCTGCCGGAGGCGGCCTGAAGGGCGCAAGGAGCAACCCCACGTATTGATGTGAGTGCGTTTGTTTGGAGTGCACGTGCTGGGTTTAAGTTTAAGATTTTTTCTCTTCAAATGTCACTGCACTTTGCCCAAAGCAAAACTCTTTTATCCCCTTTATCCTTATAGAATATTGCATCCTATTCCAAAATTGCAAGGACTATTACGGATTTACACGAATACATCTAGGGAAAGTACTTTTAAATTCCAACTAGGTTGACGTGCAAGATTAATTGAATTTCTGGAACACCTTGTTTTCACCCCAGCAGTAAAATAAAATCAAAAGACAATTTTTTGTGTTCCTTTGTCAACAGTGTTGGTTGAGGTCCCTCTACTTCTTAACTTTGCCGCACCAGGGTTTTGTTTCAACCCCGACGACTTCTTCTTTCATTCCTAACATTTTATTTCCGTTTTACTAGTTCTTTCTTTAGTCGCCGCCGCTCTGCATCCTGTGTCTATAGCGCGTGAGTTATACAGTCCAAGTGTGCACAGTTTACCACCCCAATATAGTGGGGCATAATGGGACACGACTCAACGGTCACCCCTCGACAATACCCTCAACAAATCGCCACAGAGTGCAAAAAGTGCGCGCCGCACCAAGAAAAACCATCAACAGCGCGTCGAGCGCTAACCGAAAAAACTTTTCTTATGTGCAAACTTTACGTAATAAAAGCGAAATTAGCATCTGGGGAATTCGTCGCCAACACATAACGTCTCCCTTTCGGGCATGCTCGAGGAGCGCGCTCAACTTTGCGCGACTGAGCCTGATAAATAAGCCAAGTTTTCCAATACAAATGCACTTCAAGGGGACGGGGGCGCGCAGTGCTAATATGAATTTGCGTTATACTTTTTTATGCACGCGCCGCCGTCGAACACGACGTGAACAAAAGGCGTCAAATTAGATTCGTTGCTTACTCACCGTGCGCCGCCGCTTTATTTGAATGAATGGAATCAGCCGATGGTCGGGCGGCGGCTTAACCTGCGCGCAAAAATAGAACAAAAACACATAAATTACCCTTCATCCGTTGCGGGTAAGCCGCCTTCACGCCCGCGCGCGGTACGAAAACAAAACCGTTTATTACCCACCGCCGCGTCCTTCGCATCCTGCCCAGCGAGCCAGCGCAGTCCCAAAAAATAACGCAACGCGCTGGAATCTTTTTATAAATGCGTTGCTGCGTGTGAATTTAGGAAATACAATGAGGCGTTTTAAACACCCCTTAATTGACGAATGGTCCTGGATGAATGCGAATATTTTTCCAACCCCAAAAACGCACTGCCCGCGTATCCACCACATTGCCGAACGGAAAACACCTTCGAAATGTATTTTTGTGGCAATCAGCTAACCCTTGTTTTTCATATTTATTTCACTTATTTTCAAATGCCTTTTTAATCCTTATAATGCCTCAGGGTTTAAATGATTAATTAAGTATACCAATATTTGTTTTTCGTCAAATTCGTAAAAGTGTAAACTATTATCGGGATTTCTGTGGGAGAAAAAGGACTAAATAGGTTTGCAAGCAATTAAACCTCAATTGGATTACGAATTAGCACAGAAAAGGAATTTGTTAATCGTATACTTCAAGGTTTGTTGATTTCGGGTTTGATTCGATAAAAGGCCCGAAACCCTTGTCGAACGGAACTTCTCCCTCCTAACAGCCGTCAGACGTGCACTTCCTTCAGTCGTTTCCTTCGTCCTATTAGTTTCCATGCGAAAACGACTTCGCAAATTGCACACCCTTCCCGAATAGGTGAAATAGACGCAACAACAATTTCATTCCCTTCATCGCAACACGACGCAGATTTCTTACGTTTTTTTCATCCGGCGGCAAGTGCATGGGCTTCGTAGGTGCCTCTATATGTTGACGATTCGCCGAGATTCCGTAATGGAAGTCAGTTCAGGCGAGGGAAATAGATAGAAAAGTAACAATGTGTGCAATGGGGACATTGGGAGGACGAAAAAATACTCGAATCGTGGGGGGAAGAGATCCGACTCGTCGCGTCGTCGCGAAGTGGAGAAGAATGTCGGGACAATCCATTTAGGTTACAATTTCACATTGATTTTACATCTGCTATTCACATAAAAGAGATCCTAACCATTTACACTTAAGCTGAGAGGTGAAATTGAACGATATTCACAAATCTGATAGTGTGAAGGCGGATCGCGCCACGAAAAAAGCCGACAAGGGCAAATGCACAAAAGAAAAACCGGAGATTCAATTTTCGAAAATATTTCCATCAACCCGACGTCGGCCGCGTAAAAGAATACAAATCTAAAGCCGTGTGTCATTTTTCAGCCTGTCATTCGCTTGTCTATTTGTCAAATGACATTGACAAATAATTTTTTACCCTTCAGGAATTACTCACCCCGAAGGCGAAGGATTTTCATTGAGTGGACTCGAAGAAACTAGGTTAGTTGGTGCTATGAATATCCGAAAATATCAATAATTAAAAATCATGGAGCGTATTGATCGCAAGTTCGGATGGCGCATTATCTATTTATAATTATTTTGTCGCGCACTTAACGCGCAATCGACGTGCATGTTTAGATTTCAACGTATTGATTCGGTAGCCGCACGGCGCGCCGAACGATGGAAGGAGTAATTACTTTAATTGCACCTCGCTCCCGAAGTCGATTGAAAATCGCTCGCTCCTTGCGCGTCGTCCTGTCTGCCAACGAAGGTGCTTGAGGCGCTGCGCATTGGCGCTTTCTCTGTCTCCCAATATTGCAATAAACGTACGCGCGCCCAAGTTTTCCCTATAAGCTAAAGCAATTCGTATACTAATAGTTAGCACGCCGCGATGGGTTCCAAGGAGGCGAGAGAGCCCCACATTACAACGGGCTAACAATCTGCTCAAGGATACCACCATACACACATAAGCTACATGTGCATCAACACGGGACTTGGCAAGATGAGGGGCGGTTGTATGCGTGAAAGAAGGAGATGTACAATCGACGGGAGACGTTGCGTTCGTGGACGTTTCGCTGCTCTTAAATTATTAAGCGCAGAATGGGAACTGCTTAAGTTCGAACACCTGCTCTCTCGTTGCTTGCATTCATACAGCGCTAGGCTAGCAGCACCAAGCGATGAGGGGACGAAGAGGAGTCAACGAGCTGCACCACCAGCAACCACCCTCGCCTCCTTCACGCCGAAGGAAAACACAAGACACGCTTCCAATAACTTTCCAATATTATCCTGAATTTTGCGCATGTACGATGGCGATGGCGATGGCGTTTCGACTTCCTTCACCTTTATTATACATCGGCGAACAAACATCTGGTCTGGCGGGTGCGCTTCTTCGAGGTTGGCGTGCTGCACTCGACGAGTTATTCATTGGCCGCTTTGTTATTTAAGTGCATCGTACGCGTCGAATATAACGAGCTCATTAATTATTTTTATCGCCTCAATTTTCAAGTATCGGTTTATATTTCACTCCATAGATCGCTAGTAAATTTAATTACACGTTTACTTTTTGCATTCGAAATTATTGTTTGCCTTTGCGTTTTATGGACGTTTAATCATATCGAGTGAACTTGGAAAATCGATTGGGAAAATTACACTTGGTCGAAGAGGGTACAAAAACTTCTCAAACAACAGTAAACAATGAAACGTGCAATGAATTCGTAAAATTCTCGCTGCGCAGTGGTGGAATGTGAGACATTCTTGATATGATGTGAATAAGCAAGTAAATAAAGCATCAAGTACGAAGTAAATATTTTTAAAGTTGCATAAAGTACTTTCGATTCCTTGGGATTTTCTGCAAATTTCCACTACGCTTTCTTGGCATAAGTAATTAATTTTCTTTGTTGATCAAAACCAGGAAATAACCTCATGAAAGAAACACCAAGCAACCGAGAAGAACAAACAGCAAAACGTGGAAAGAATTCATAAACGGCGCCCGTCCCTTGACATTGGTACGAATCGTTTCTTTATGAGAAGAATAAACAAATAAACAAAAACAATAAATAAATAGTCGGAGATGATTTCCCATCATCATATAAATGTCAGGTATTTAGCCCCCGACCGAAATAATAAGATTATACGAAATGAGTCATTCGTTCGTATTTAATGTTTGCCAAGCACGTTCTATTCACTCGCGCATCGCGCGATATGGATCAAATGGTGTTTGTCCTTTTTGTTTTTTCTATTACCGCCCATTATTCGCTTTTATATCCTTCGTCCGACCATTCCACATAAACGTCGTATCTATAACTACATACATTTTCTATTGAATTGAATGGAGCAGATACTTATAGGTAATGTTGGGGGAGCGAATGCCAAGTAGAAGCATACGAAGAAAGCATACGCTCGCACCGACGACATTTCTCCAATGCGAGGACTGTATTTTCGGTATTTGTTTTATGGGAATGTGTGGAGCACGCCAGATAACAGCCACGCAAACATGCACACCTTCTTCATAGCTCGATGCGATGCGCGAGCGTTTAAGGAGGAAGAAGAAGGACGAAACTTTGGCGCCGTCAGTGCGATGAAGGGCGAAGGGCGACGAATTCGACCAAAGCAGAATGCGAACTCATATTCCGCAGACGCTATGACTGAGAGGGCGCTTATTTCTGTTTATGAATGTGTCTGCTGATAGCTAAAATGAACATATTTGGTCGTTTCGAAAGCATTTATCGTTGATTGAAACGTGGCGAAGTGTCTACAGAATAGTGTATTTTAATGATCTATTAGCACTATCTTAGAACTTGATTAATTAAATCCAACTCACAGGACTATTTTATGCTATTTACAGATTATTTCTAGATCTGGCCCAGAGGTTTTTTATTGTTTAAATACTGTAAATGTTAAAAAAATAGAAAACTACTTTGTTGCTATGTGGATTATTCTGGATATCCGCTGTATAATTAAATGATTTCACGTTGAATTGTACTCTTGTATAATTACTATTTTAGTGCAGATGTCGTATAAAGATTAGTTTAATGTCAATATAATAAGCTGCTTATATTCGAATGGAAATAGCGTGCAAATTTTATATTCGATTAGAAATATTCCACGAATTTCACTCAATAAAAAATGGCCAAGCTGCAGTGTACTTTGCAACTATTAGCAATCACATTTTCCTTGGTGTGCGCAAAGTACGTTCTTCAAGACTTGCAGTTTGATCAAGGCGATAAACATTTCATTACCATAAGGCACAAGTTTAAGAATGAGAACGGCTTAATTTATGTTCAAGGAACTATCACACTACTTAAGCCTTTTGACGACAAGAACACTGTGAGAGTGAACACAATATAGGGCAATGTTTCGCAGTAAGTGCTCACTAATGCAAATCTTCGTTTTAGTTTGATTGTCAAATATTTACATATGTAAAGTCAAGCAATCGCCAAAAAGCCATTTTGAACATGAACGGGAAAAACGGCTGTAGCAGTCTGCAAAAGATATCAGGAGGTCTTTTACAAGCACTGTTAACAGCCGCAGGATCAGCTCAAACTACCGTGTGTCCGATTCCTAAGGTGATTTCCCTGATTTGTTACATTCTGACTTTAAATTGTTAATTAATTTTAGGGTAACTATACCATACTTAAGTATTATCCTGTGGACTTAACCGAAATCAAATTGTTATCGTTAGTACCCCCCGCTACTTATGCTGCATCATGTAAACTTACTGAAGGAAATACTGAAAATGTACTCGTAAGGCTTTTTGCACGTTTCACCAAGTCATAAGTTTACAAATCTTTAAAAACAATGATCCTATTGAGTGAAATTGAGCAGGTTAAGTAGTCAATAAAATATCTTCAACATATTGATCCCTATCGTTGATAACCACACATCCATCGGCGTTGAGATAGTTCGTTCATCATAGGTATGTTAATTTATCGTGCGCTTTGCAGATTTCCGAAATGTGTGTTGGTTTAATAGTGCGTATAAATGGTACTGACACACATCCAACGTGAAGAGTAAGAGCGACGTGCGCGACACGCGGATAAGCCCGGCAGGCGTTGTTTCTCGACGCGGCATGCGTATGAAGGGTGTTTATAGCAGCACATATTACCCCTGATAAGCACTGCCGCTCTTCGAATGAATGCATCCCTCACTGGCGTTTTGCGCTCGCTCTACTGTACGACGAATTACTCAACGCAATCGTCCTTAGACCCATTCGCCGTATTTATCTACGCAGTGAAGCGTTCATTCGCATTCAATAAGACCGCCTTAGACGCTTATGTATTAAACATCTCAAGATAAACGCGCGCGATACCTTTGCCTACAAATTCACAAATCGTTTCCGCAACACTTGGTATACCCTCTCACCAAACTCAGCATTGAATACGTTATACCTATATGAATATGGGGCACGGGTGCAATGCATGATGGGTCTCAGGACAATCCATCATCTTCCATCATCGTTTCAATGCGATGACTCGCATTGCCTTATTGCTTTTGAAGGCAGTGCAATGCAATGTAATGCGAGTGCGAGTTCTGGAAATTATTATTATTAAAGCTTATCCTTTTAGTGTTTTAGTTTCGCGTTTATTTGAGGTTTATGTGAAAGTTAATTAATTGCCCGAGCGTGGCGTTTACGGTGCAAAAAACGGGGGTATGAATGTAAGATGTGCGCACGTTTAAAGTTGGCACATATCTCAATAAAGTTGGAAAATGGATGAAAGCAATTCGAGCGCAATAAAGTAATGCGTTTTGCGCTAACAGCTACATTCAGACATAAAGCGCTGACTGCTCTGACAATATTGGATTTTATAATGATGACATGAACGTTTAATGTCTTCACACATTGCTGGCGTCGTTTCCACCGCTTGAGCATTCGAGGACTTCGTCGACAGACTCGCTCGCTCGTCATTTCGCGGACTCGCCTTTTTTCTCTTCTTGCTTTAACTTATTCTGCTCATTCGACCGTACGCCATCATCACATAACGTTCGGCGACGTCACGTCGACCTGTGTTTTTATTCTTTTACTTGTCGCAGCAATAAAACAACGTTTGTGCTGTCAAGCTTAACAGCGAATTAGACACTGTAGTTTGCATTTAATGATGATCATACTTAAAACTTCGTTATGTTTTCTCTATTTGTCTTGATCTGTAATCGATTTGTTCCTGAACTACCCTTAAGATGTAGCAAAAGCGCATTCGACTGCAAACGGATGCACATTTAAGTGAATTGGATGTGTACGGCGAGGAAACCAGGGAAACCGAGGAAGAAGTAATAAAATATTAAGCTCGAAAGCACGCCACCAGGGCACGTCAAAGACAGACGTGCCTGTTTGAAGTGTACTTGAAGAGTTTGATTGACAGCGCTCGAGCGCGAGTAAACTACAAGCAAGTTGCAGGATGCTTGCTTGGGAAATCAATCTGAAAGTACATCTTTCAAATTGCTGTTCATCTACAGCATCTGCGCACCTTGCCGATGAGCAGCGCAAATGTTGAAAATCAACGTTTTAAATATATTCGCAGCGAGCGGGCAAGGATGAATATGTTTGGCATGAATACCAAGGGAAAGCATTCGTGGCACGCACGCACAATGCGGCAAACGTATATGCATGTCAAATAGGCGCAGAATGTTCGCATGCTGCAGATTGTTTGGCGCACTGCAAGGGGTAAAAATCCAACCAGGCAAACTTGCGAAAATTATCCAATTAAGTCGGGATGATTGCGTCGGCAAATCAACGCTAATCAGCACGGCAGCGCACCGTTTTGCGGTCACGCGTAACGAGCACGCGCTCGCTCGCAATTGACAATTTGATATTTTATAACAATCGGATGCTCAGCACGCGTCGCCGCGCAATAATAAATTCGCGGGCGGGTGTGCGTATGAAATATTTACTTGCGCCCAATGTGCGCATTATATTTTCGGCAATGATTGCACATTGCATAATTAACACTCTAATTAACATCCGGTTAATTGCGACTTGATACTCTGAGCCATGAATGAATGCGTGTGCACGCTGCACGTCATCCATCTCTGCATAAATGCATGATTCTATCGTAAATACACATTAATTCTCGATGCAATTGTAATTTTGTTTCATTTGTTCCACCGAATTGTGATAAATCTAATTACATTATACATCAAAATCGTTATGTCTAATTTTAATGCTATTTTCGATATATTATTATTAAATATGCTTTCGAACTAGTTGGTAAAAATGATTTTGTTAAGGCAATAATATATTAATTAATTTAAATTATATTAATTATCATTTTGTTTTAAAGAACCACACATTTTGCTATTACATTTATTAATTATCCTTTTAAATTAATTATTGGGAAATTTCCCAGGATAAAATTATAATGAGAAATTAATGAATTGAAAGCTCACTTTTTTTGGGATAAGGATTTTTTGTTTGTGAAATAAAAAATCCTCATCAATAGGGACGAACAACCGCAAGCTGTCGACGAGCTTTTGTGTCCTGGGAGGAGTGCACACCGGCCGCAATGGCTCATTGAAAACGAATTAGTTGCTGACCCTTGCGCGCACGCACACATAATACAATCGAGGGAATTGTTTCGGCGTTGGTGTTTTCGGCAGGGTGGATTTTCACGGGATTCGAGCGCAATTTGTGCCGTCCTGGATGGAAAACCCGCTTGCGATCGAGAGGCGCGCCACTAATACAATTACAGGCGTTCTGTTTTTGGTGGCGCGGTTTTGTACGGCACGACGACGAGTGTGAAAAGGGAGCACGCCGCCACTGCTGCCGCCGTCGATGTCGACGGGATTTCTGCGGCGAATGAATGTGTTTCTAACGCTCGCTGATGGCAGCCCGAGATTTTCGACAAGTCATCTCCGATGATGCTCTAAGAGCCCACCGCCATGCGCTGGGGGTGTTCGCCGTAACACCAAAGTAACATTCATTCGACATTCCGTTCACAGATTCGGGATTAGCGGCGGCTGAGGGTGCGAAAGCTGCTGGGGACCGCCGCCGCGTCGATGGAAAGTGGGCTTTTTCTTTTCTTCCACAAGCCCCGCACACAATCTTTGTAATATTTGAAGCGTCGGAGCTGTCGCCATTGCGAATGCTAATGCAAATACAAATGTTGCGGTTTTGCGCATAAGAATTTCAGGGTTGTTTTAATTTATTCCTGAAACATTTGACGTTTCAGCCACCCCTGCAGAAATATTTCAGTTGCCTAGTTTTTATGTGGATCCACATGAAAGGGACAAAAGTTTTATTACAATGTTTAGCGCTAAGGAATTCCACCTTTGTTTTAATTTATACGCATTTTTCGCGAATGCATATGCATGTAGAAAAATACCCCTCAGTGTTCGGTATTTTTCGTATTTGCGAAAATGTTTGGTGGCTCGTCGCGTAACCAGGGGGAAAATGTTGCCTTTCAGGCAGAAGCAATAAGCACTTTTATGTCACAGAGCGAGGTGGAAAAAGCGGCGCAAAGTGCGCGGAAAAAATTTTATATTTAAAAAATCGGTGCGCGTATGAGGTGCGCGACATAAAAAAGTTTTTGCCTCGCGGACCTTTATGCTTTGAGTGCGTCCCCGGCCATAATTCCCTTCCTTCCTCTTCACATTACCGATAAACTATGTGCGCGCCGCGCGCCTCTGGAAAGGAAACAGCAAAAAGTTTTCGATAACGATAAAAATGTGCGCTGTGAAAACGCACCAAAGATGATAAAAAGTAATTTTGAATGAGAATCTTCCTTCGTAAAAGAGAACATTCTTCTTCCTCAATATTTTCGTTGAATTTGAAACTTTTCCGGGCGCGCTTTACGAGTCAAAACATTAAGTATTTATGGAAAATGGGATAAGACGTTCGGATTTAATTACGTAATGTGCACGGATGCGATGCGCCAAGGGAAAAGGGAGGCGGGCGAAGTGGGATTCAAAGGAGTTTCGCCGAAGGACAAAACTTCGGTGCGTTGAAGTGTTTGGCGGCGAGGTGATAAAGAAGATGTCAGATGCGCCGCTCTCGCTGCCGAAATGTGTTTTGAATCGCATACGCCCGAAATCAAATGCACCCCTAATTGAATTGGATTAAAGTTAGTTAACCTAATTTATGCTCTTTACGCCTTCATATATAACACATTATCACAAGACTGCCACAAACCGAAACTTGCTTATTAATAGTTAAAGGCGAGAATTACGAAGATCTGCTTACTTAATTTCAACGCAATTCAATTTTAGATCAATAATAAAGTTCTAAAAATATTTATGAGTTTAGATTTAAATTTAGATTTATACGAAATTGATTTATGCGATATGAAAATGAAATAATTTCATAAATTGCACGCTGGCATCAATTCGAAAATGAGATGTGCAAATACCCGTGGAAGATTTAAAATCGTTAAATCGTATTTCCGCGCTCATCCCTTATTTTCTTTTGCGGTATTCCATATATCAAGCTCCAGCAATTTCATCTTAGCTGACGTTGCATATTTCGCTTCAACAATGCGTTTTCACGTCGGTGAGAATTATAGATATTAGACATCTAGTAAAAATTCAACTTGAACTAATGTAAACGCGCAGAAAAAAAAACTAGGAGTCTTGTACAATTACCGAAAGGCATAAACTCGAATAATACGAGAGTAAAGTCGGGAATGCGGAGAATGCATCCGCATCGGAATAAATTTGTTACAAGTTGCAAGTTAATGCAAGTTGTAATGTAGTTGCAAGGGTTCGTTTAAATATGCGGCGCGTTCGCTCTCAAATCACGTAGCCGCCGTGTTTCGCCAAGACGCCAATCGACGAATGTTTCAATACGCACGCGAACGAGCTCCGCAGCAGATTCTGCAAATGCCTCGCAGAAAGATAGGATACAATTCGATTTCGCAAACGTCGGCCGGTCGCGCGGCTGTCTCCTCCTTTTATACGCAGTTTAACCGCCTCGAGCAAGTCGCTGCGCGGAATAAAATTTTCAGCGTCGTTACCATTTATATGCGCATGAATTAAATTAGAGTTTAGATCGAAATCGAATTGGTTTGAATATGTAGATGTCAGCCGCTGATACTTGACACTACAAATACCGGCGACGAAAATATAAAGGACAAGAAAAAAATCATAAAACGCGAACGAGCGCAAAGTGAATGGCGGAAAGGCCCATCAGCGAAATGCAAATAACGAAATAATCGTCTTACGAGTTGCTTCCTGGCTGGCAATGATGCCGTTTGTATTCGCAAGTGTATAATAACAGTCGACGCCAAGAAAGGTTTGCTGGCAAATGCCGGAGGACGGCCGGAATAGTGCGAAAAGACACCTTAATTAAAACTTTTTAATTACGACCTCCACGAATGCTACACTTTCTTGCCGGGGAAGTCAATGCGGGGATCGTTTTTCGGTGTGCGCACCAAGTTTCAGCAGATACTAAACAGACGCGGCGAACTTTGCAGCTTTCAACCCTCGGGTGGGATTATTAGTTAAGAGATCATAAAATATCCGTTTGGCTGATGAGGAATTCGTCGAGGAAATATCGCCGCGTCGTGCTTTACTGGGGGATAAAAATCGAGCAAATTGTCAGTGGAGCTTACCTACAATAGAACAGCTTCATCTTGCTCGATTCCCACAAATTGATGTCTTTAATATAAGTTATTAAACCTCTTCTAATGGCATTTTCCGATCAGTCTCTTAAAACTGTCACAACTTATTTTAACATCGCCAAGTTTTCGTTGCAAGTTTCTTTTCCATTTGATTATTTGATTCCGTATTTTGCGCCAGAACGCGACGCGCTCGTTGGTGCGCGAGTACACTCTAAGCAGCATGATATTGAGTAGTTCCGAACTTGCGACCCTGGTCTTAATACCACCGGATGCGATCTATACATGTTTCTGATAACTTTGAGACTTTGATAGTTTTTCCGGGCGATTATTGCTAAGCTCGCATTGAAAAACTCGACTCGAAATAAACTCGGTGCTGAGTTTTATACAGAGAAACTTTTCCACCTGAATGATTCGCGCGCCCACATTTCCTCGGCGAGGTGTATTTGCTTGGCATTGATTATATCGGCAAAGCAAAGCAGGAAATACAACAAAACACATTCGGGGAAAAGTACTGCAGGAGAGGAAAGTGAAAGAAGAACCAAAAAGAAACTAATCTAGTTAAAGATTTAAACTTTTCCTCTACAAGATAATCTCAACGGCGATGTCGACGTGGTGGATGTTTGGTCGACGAGTTCATGTTTTCCTATATGTGTGGGGTTGGGTGGTGCGCGCGCGTTAATCTCGTTCGCAGGTTGGCACCGCACGAAAACGCTCCGAGCGTTCGCTCGCTGATCATCCCGAGCACTTTCCACTCCGTTAGAAAAACAAACCCGAGCCATTCGCCGAGGAAAACGACCAGCTGAATGCAGGTATGTGCGCCGCGCTTTGCTTCTTTTCTTCTTATTCGCGGTCGGGTCCCGTTCCTGGCCACTTCTTCGCAAAGAGTACGTAAGTTGTTCAATGCTTAAGGAGGTGAGCATGTGGCATGCGAGGAAGGCATCAAAGTGGATGGAAAGTTAAAATAAAACTTTTACCCTACACCCGACGCATATTCTATATACCTAGTTCTGCAAAGTATTACTCAATCTGCAGTCATTAAGTTTAAATTCACTTCTAGCACTACGTGGCCATTTAGGACATTGAAAATTGAAATAACCTCAAGGTTCTGATTCCGCAATAACCCTGTTAAAATCAACCCTTGAGGCATATGCAAAAGTCCGCAATTGTATAGTGTGTGAGCGCAAATAAAGGAATTGTACGGTACGAGCATTGATGGGTCGGCGAAGGGGAAAAGCGAAGAAATCGTGGCGTGCTGAACGCGCACGAAGAGCGTACTAACGTTGATTTAATTTCGGTTAATTAGGTTATCCCTCTCCGCCGCCGACCGGAGCATAGTGGAGCAATTTCCGTTTGCCCCTCATTTCGCACTCGTTCAACTTCGGCGCGCAACAAACTTGTGTTGCCAACTCTCAAGCGCCATCGAACGGCGAAACAACACGAAAGCCGCCCCCGCAACACACGCAGCAACAAACACGCTTAAACTCAAATCAAGAAAATAATATCGTTTTGCATTTAAATTTCATTTAAATTTCGCGTCCCCTTTCCTCGTTCCATTAGACGCGAAATGCCTTTGTTCTTTTCAGTCGAAGCAAGGCGGATAATTTCCATTCGTCGTTTTTCGCTTCGACGGAATATATCGGGTATGTGCCGTCGCCGCCGCCGCCGTGGATTTTTGCCGTCTTGTTCGTTTTTGCTCGCGTGTCGGCGCGCTGTTACAGCGGAACGCACGTTCGGCATTCGCGCGGCGCAAAACGATTTCGCAATTGCACATTTTCCAGTCTCAGCAACAAATGATTGTGTGTTTGCCGAGTAAGCTACTTCCGCACGTCCGCCGCCTCCGATTGTACGAAAATCTAATAGCAATACGTGCACGTGTCTCATTCGCGCGCGGCGCGCAACGAGAGGAATGTGGAATCGCTCATAAATGTTGCTATGCAGCTTTTTATGCCCGCCATAAAACGCGGAATGATCGGACAACAAAAGCGCGAAAAAAGACGAAGAAGAAGATAAATTTGCGTCCGGATATATGCGTTCGCGTTGGATGCTATCAATTATTCAAAACATGAGAGATTATCTTATCCATATTCATGAAAATACCTAGCTACTTGAATTATTAATTAAGAGCAGAGCGCGTCGTCAAGTGGCACTAAGCAGTGGCGCGCGCAAATTGCCAGCAACGACGAAGAAACCGTCGCCTACGGAGGCGGCGGGTGGCGGCGCTGACCGGCACGGCGTTCTGTCGTTTCACTATTAGAAAATTGGTAATTTAATAACTTGGCAAACAACTGTCTCATGAATAATTTCATTATCCTGTTACAAAGTTTTTAAGTTGTTTCATCTGCTCCTTAATAAGGCAAATGATATATATTTTAGTAATGAACACGTTCTTCATGTTCGTTTCAATGCGCATTAAGAAATTACGTGCCCACTCGTGGATATATAATGCATGAAATTAATATGTGAAAAAGCAGACAATTATGGAAGGTACTTTATTTTCAATTGTTGTTTTTCTTGCTTGTTGTGCCTCTTATTCATTCATTTCGTTGGCATTCTCCAAATCTACTTCATGTTTTATACGCACACAATATTTATATTGCAGCTTGATTCCCTCGTGCTTGTTTAAGGATTCCCGAGAGGAAAACAAAACAGCCGGAAAATTAGATCTCGTTAAAGCTACTTCCGTGGTTTATGTAATGAATGCTAATTGCAAAATAAAAAATACAAAATATGCCAATGTTCGACGTATTGGAATAATAAATTCTATTTAAATTTTCATTGAATTCGAAAATATGCCTGGGCAGGAAACACAATTGAATAAGCTAGTATATTCATAATTTATGAATTACCTGCCAAAGAACAAAAGCGGAAAAGTTATTTTTTTGCTGTTGAGTATTGGCATCAGATGTATTTTTAACAAGATGCTTCTTTTTGTATTACTTTGTGAAATTGTTCACAGAAGCGCTAAGATTAATTAAAAATTCTTTGCCAACTTTTATCATACAACCGCCAACACTCCTGCCGACGAACGAACGAAACTATCTTTGATGATAGCGAATGGGTTGAGTTCTTATGCATTACTTATTTTCTTTAAGTCTCTGAACGCTGCAGAAAAAATGTGAAGCTTTTATAATTTTACAAACTTTTCTCAACTTTCTTATACATAAACAAGCGAAATTTATGCATTAATCATGAACACATTGCAACTTGGAGTATTCTGCGCATTTTTTGCACTGCTCTCTCATTGGACTAAAATTCTACTTACGTGGTTCAAGCAGGACATGCAACAATTATCTAAGAAACACGTAACGAGCACACACAAGGAATGAACAGAAATGCAAAATGTGTATGATTGTTGAACAAATAGAGACAACAAATACACACACATAGAACACAAAAACACAAAAAAATAGAAACAAATAGTAGTGTTATGATGAGATGAAATCACAGAGAAAAGAACACAACACAAAGCGACGCAACACGTTCAAGTAAAACGAATACAAAACAGACACTGAACGAATGCGCGTCGGTTATCGGTTTTGTATGATTATTATTCGAGTTGATGTTGATTCTCCGGCGCAGAGGCCGTATGGAGCTCTCGAACGCTTATCGGAATTTATTTATGGCCGATTATCGAACTATTATTAAACGCATACATACGCTAACGCGATTACGTACGCCGAGTGATAACTGATATGCATAGCACGTCCTGCTGCAGCCGCGTATTGGAAGAGTGTGCTAATACCGGCGATAAGGAAGAGGATGAGAACGTTCGAATTTATTGCGTCGGATAAGGATACGAGCATCGAGAAATCGGCCAACTATCGTGTGAACTTACATATTGTAATGTCACCGTGGAACTCGTTTCACCAGGCGAAATTTGAACGTTATAAGAAAGACAGTTATAGTGTGCTGATAAGATTACGGCTCCGAAATCGTCAGCCTTATAAATTTATTTCGTATGAAAATTCAATTTATGCCACATGCAAGAAGAAAGTCGAGCTGCTTTCTTTGCAAAGTAGTGCGATTAATAAAGCTGCAATAAAACATTGCACATAATTATTCTAAACACACTTGACAGAAATTCCAACGCGTGTTAAATATTAGACGCGTAATTAAAAATGCACGTTCAAATTCATTCACAAGCGTTTTCCGATGAACGAATATGCTAATATGAGCAATTTGCAATCAATGGACTTCCTCATTTCTCACGGCAGCGATGTGAAGAATGCGTAGTCGAGCGAGAAGGAGACGAAAACGTAATGGGAAAATAAAGCTGAATTCAATTGGGTTTTGCATCGCCGTGCTCTCGATCGCCGATTGCGAAATAATGCACTTGACGCAGGACGACCGGAGCAACATTTGCTCGTTACCGGCACGAGGGAAGACATTGGCGGCACTGGGGGCGAAGACGGAAATGCGGCTGAAGACTAAGAGGGCTGTATTGTGCTCCACTTTGCAGGCGATCCGGTGCGGTTTTTGCGCGTTACTAGAACCCATTTTTTCCTACTATTTTCTCAGCTGCCACCAGCAGAAAGAGCATGCGAATGTGTTTCGCGGGGGATGTCGCAAACATTCGCATATGTGCTTATCGAATACAAAGCCCACGCAATTCAGAACAGCTATTAATAAAACGGCATCGCATTAAATTTGTTTTCATCATTGAAGAGGAAAACAAAGCGAAATATAAATATAAAATATCTTATCGGCTGGTATTTTGAGTGTTTTAAGTAAATATCCATATATTTCCGGTTCTATCTCATCGCGTTGTATGCGAAAGGGGTGGATATAACATTGTCATGTAAGGTGAGTTGAATAGAAAGTAATAAATATAAGCGAACAATAAGCACGCCAAATGTTGCGAGTGCCACGCATACCGGAAGAAAATGCATACGAGAGTGGCAAATGCAGTAAAGGCCGCACATCCGTGACGTGCTATAGCAAATTCAAGGGATTCACGATATTCCTGAACGCATCAGATATGAGCATGAGAATAATAGGTGAAAAAGGGGAAGAAAACACTTATGCTCGACGATAAAAGCGCAATGTTCCACTACACCATGTGACATTTATTGTTATTCTTTTCAATTCCGCGCAAAGCATGATATTTTAGACCGATGCTCACCACTCACCACAGGGTGAACGCGGGTACATTATAATCAAAGAATAAAACCGGATAGCGCACTTTGCACTGCAAAATATGTTAGGTATTTCGCATAAATTGTTGAAATCTCACATTATGTAAATATTCGAAAAAGTTGCTCAAAATTCCGTATGTAATTTATAATCATTAAATTCATAAAGTTCGCAGCAGTTTAGAGAGAAGTGTAGGAAATTTATTCCATAAAATTTGATAACATTTTAACCCCTCATCCACATTCGCATAATGGCCATATAAGTGCACCGTCGGTACTAAATCATCATCTAAAAAAAGGAACCACCAAAAAGATTTTAATAATTTATGACGCATTTACAGCACTTTTGCGTACTTTGAAAATCCGGAAGGCAGTTTCCGATTGATGCTCCTCTTATCCCACGTACAAAACCGAAGAGATCTGCACGTTTTGAAAGATTTCACTCAGGGGTACATTTTTCAATAATATTAAGGCAATAAATAATTAAAGACTTTGAGCAACAAATAAATAATTATATTGGACAATGAATTACAATTTTGCATAGATAAGTGGAGTCGGTGTATTTGCGCGACAAAAATATCGAATTACGCGTATCATCTTTCAGTTCTAGTTTCTAAGGAAATGTTATGTTCTGTGTACATCTACGATCTAGAAAAATGGCGTGAATATCGCACGAGAATCATTGAAAAATATTCGATTTTTCATCTTCAAACTAAAATTTAGCTCCGATCAATATGTTGCATACGTAATTAATGAATCTTTCTTAAGGTGCAGGTCATATTTTAGCACAACGTACCACAACAAAAAGGGTGTTAACTTTATGAAAATAATTTTGGAGAATATCAAGTGTTTTGATTTGCAAATATCTTATAAAAAAATAATAATTTTGCAGTTTTTAAAATAATATCATATTCCATATTAATGAAACTTTTGATACATTAAAAGATTGCTTTATTTAAATACGTATCTATTTAGTGAGATAATTTTCAGACTACTTAAAAAAATTAATTTAATGACGAACATTACGATATCTAGCGAAAATAATATTGTTAGTATCTAGGCAAATTTACTTTTTATCAATCAGAAATTACAATTAAGATAGTCCTTATACTACTTAAACACATTTTTTTAATTTTTATTTTTTTTCCAACTTTTTTCCCAGCAATGAAACAAGAATTAAAATATTAGAATTGGTTGAGTTTATATTTCTTATTATGCGTACAAACACATTGCGGTGTATGGAAAAGATGTGTTTATAAGGTACTTCCGGTATGACTAATACGCGACAAGAGTGTCACTTCCGCATTGAACCGGGAGTAAAACGGCCCTGTTTACGCTCCAGGGCATCTCGCGCAACGTGCGATACGAGCTGACGTTGAACACAAAGTACAAAAATAAACAAAGCCAGCGTGAATATATTTTCGAACAATGACAGGAATGACGACGTGCTTGCGAAAAATCATCCAGAAAATGCGATGCAGGTAAAAGGTTTTTCAAGTTGTGCAATAATAACATACACGAAGGGCGAACTTCGGATATCTTAATATTCGAAGATATGAATGTAAATTATGAAATGCCTGGCTGCTCAACATTTCCACGAAAAGTACTCAACTTTTCTTTGAATACATTTTATGAAAAAAAGCCGTCAAGTTAAGGACGACTGAACGAAACCTCACAAACTCACCAACTTTTTCGTACGTGACTTTTACGCTAAATTTCATAAATGTTCTCGTCGTTCGCACATACTTTATAATGCTTCAATAATGAATTATTCGTTCGCGATTGTACGAATTCCAATATTGCAATAACAAACATAAATAGCAATATTAATGAGCCGTAACGCTAGAAGGACAAATGTTAGAATACAAGTTTAATATAAATTCATGTTAAATTGAATTACATTTCCATTCAACTTCTCTGGCTGCAAGCTTCAGTGTGGGTATTGGTCTCATTGACACAATATCGGAGCGAATGACTGTGTAAAAGGAGTCGAGGACCTTTTCATTCAATTATATTCAATTAGGTCCAGCTTTAATTTCAATTATTGCGACAGTTTCTATGCCGTTTAGAGCTTCACTCATTGGCGCAAAACTCAATACGCTACGAGCAATTAAATTGTCCGCACTGAATTGCAAACCATTTGCAAATTCACTCGCCTAACCTGGAAAATCGAACCATTTGCTACAGCAAAACAAATGTAAACAATAGCGACGCAGGCCATAAAATATGAACTGTCTTAATCACACCCTTGTCTAGTAATTAGTTGAAGTAAGTTGTGAAATTGAAAATGAACATGAATTCATGTACACAATAAGTGTCCTCCCATAAATATCCAAATGGTTTCTACCTCCCTGCTCGCACAGAGAGATTGCCGGCGGAAGGTAGTTTTAATCAATTCGAAAAGCGAACCCGAGCGTTTGGGGTCCCTTCGTATCTATTGTTCAAACTGATGATATTCTTGTATTCTCATTATTATGTGCCTGTGGCATCCCTACCTACAATGCGCGTTGTGTTTAATATCTGAGTTTCTATTATCTTTCGAAAATATATATCACAACACTATGCAAAGTGAAAACGTGGTGGCACTTAAATCACCACGGTATTAATTAATATCCACTACTATTGTGCACTCCAGGTACATTGGACTAATGCATATACAAGCAGATAAACAGAGTGGTTAAAGTGTTGGGTCAAGCAACAAAACAGATAGGAATACTCACTAGCTATATGATAACGCTTGAAGGGAATATTGCGCAAAAATGCTTAATGTACTTGCCTTTCTCACAATGGGTAAAAACAATGAGACCCAAGATGTGAGATTCACAATATGTAGGTGTATGGAATACGACTACTCGGAGAGATTTATATGTACTTACATAGAGTTGATTTTATCCAAGCTAATTACTTCTTATTAATAAATGAATAGCAGCACTACACTGTACTAATCACTAAATACTAATGCAAATCGATATAGCACTCACCAATGCTGATTGTTAATTTGCTTGCACTGGTACATAACCTACTTTAGTTTCATATCTTATTTGTAACTAGTTTAACACGTTAACTGAAAGCTTAGTTTGTAAGAAACTGCCTGACCTGATAGTGATATTTAGCACGCTCTCAAATATTGGAAAACTTATAAAGGTATTAGCTCTTCAATTAATAGAGTATGGAATAATTAATAGGGAAATCGAATCCAGAATAGCCTTCTGGGTAAAGCAGTAATGGAGCTCGTAAAGTATCAAGATTTTTGGCGTCATTTGGTTTTAGCGACTGGTGTTACAAGGAACTCAACAGTGATAGAATTGCAGAATAAACAAGCATAATTAATACATTTGAATCAAATAATAATTGAGGCTGTACATTTGTGAAATATATGAAGTTATTGAAAATAACATTATTTTTGTTAATAGATGACTGCTTTATTTGAATGGCTATACTATTTTTTACAAAACGTGCGTGTCTGTTCTAATAGGAAAGCATCGATTACACATCAATGGTTTTATATGTTGAACAAAATCAATTTAAACAGATTAGGCACTCGTTTTGATTTGATATAACACATCACAGCCAGCTTTGGCAGTAATACAATTCAATTGCAGGATTGAAAATATTGGCAATTTAATTACGTTTCATTTCCAATCGCTGTATTCCAAACTAAAATGTTAATCACATTAAATCGGTTTATTTTACAGGCTTTAGGCTGGCGGACATACATGGAGAGCATTTTGTGAAATTACGGTTAACATTCTTTGGCGCAAATCTCGTGGTGTGGTACTTGTGCCATGAATTCCTATACGGTTATTGATTGCCAACACGTTTCATAATTATAGTGCAATGCATGTTTTGAATGGGAAGCAATTGGTAATGTAATGCTGTGGCTTAAATGTGTTTCCATGCATGTATTAATATTATGATTATTTCAGGTGCACTATCGCATTAGAATGTTTATGTTTTTGCATTTGGCAGTTGTTCGCAAATTCCGAACCTCCATTCCGATTATATTAATTTGAATACAACATTTGATGACATGGTTGGAATTTAGCATTCGTTAACATTTATGACTTTGATTCACGTCTAAAAAGAATCTTAGTAATTCGAGATAATGAAAATCCTATATTCACTGAGTAGGGATGAAGCGCGTTAGTTAACGCAACGAAATAGCTTGTCAAACAAAGTGAGAATTAACAGTGAAATTAATTAAGCTTGCGAGAAAATACAAAATTTGTGTGCAAATGTTCTAGCACACACTATAGCTTGTATTAGCTGCTAAAATATACAGTAGACTTTCGTAAAATATACAGTAGACTTTGTGTTTGCATCCTCTCATTTACAAGGGCAGTTAGGACGAGCGCAGTCGCTAATTTTTATTCACTGTTATGTGCCTTTAACTCCTGCTTAGTTTTTTCATTAAGTCTTATTAAGAAGTCATTACCTACTACAGTTGCAAATGTAGCTTTGAGCCACACAGAACCTCTATCAACTACTTTCGTCCTGCATGCACATTGCCACACAGGAACGGTTGGCCTGGAGCCGAGATTTTTTTAATGAGTGTGCAGAAAGAGATTGAAGCCAAGAGGGTGTAAACGAGCCGAGTTTTTATGTATCCACATAAAAAAACCGATTATCCAAGTTCTCACCCCTAGCTTGCCGAGCCTTGAATTCCAAACTGAATTCAATTACGTTTTTCGGAGTTTGGCATATTATTCAGATAACAATTTGCTCCTTTATACGTAAAATGTTGTTCTCATTACGCACTTGAATTATTTAATGACATATTTTTATTTAGTACCTCCTAAAAATCCACATTAGAAATAATTGTATTACCAATGCTAATTGCAAAAAGAATAAATCAATTTCACGCCACAATTTCAAATGTGCTTCCTTTTATCCTTCTAATTATCCTTCATGCTTGCTGACGCGATGAGCTTTGTATAATATACTATTATAGTGGGTGCACTCGTTAGTTCTATCTTTTAACGTTTGCTTACTTTACATTGTCATTAGAGTGCGGCAGAACACTGTGGAAAGTGTGCAAAACTAAAGATCTTTTGCCAAAGACCCAGACGATGGAGTGGGGGTTGAAAATTAGTTAAGCTATCTGATAATTTATCATCAGCAGGGCCGCGGAAAATTACCCTCTGCTTTAAATATAAGCTCTATTATGAGACTATAAAAAACGCAAAAAGACTCAGCTACGTGAAAAAAGCTTGGAGGCTCACCAAGCAAGCTAGTGAAAAATAACATCGACGTTAATTCAAAGCACAAAGGCCGACTCGCTTCTTCAACCCGAGCAACTTTTTAATTGACCCCTTGTTACAACATGAATGAGACTGCTTAAAAACCGCTTAAACCGTGCGAATAAATAAAAATAAATTTGGCGTTGATAGTGCCATTAGGCTAATGGTCAAAAATGCAGATTCGTTGCAACGAAGAAGACAAAGAGGAAGTATTATGCAAATATCTTGCGCGAAGCATTCGAATCCACCGCCTGACTCAAGCTGCATGCTTTGGGAAGATGATAAAGTGATGGAGGTTAATTTATAATTACCCTCTTTTCTCGTACTGTGAAGTGGCGGCGGAAAGTGATGCGGCGAGTGAATCTCGGCACCTGGCTGTCATTTACCTTTCCAGGGGGCAGCCAGTCGAGCGTCCCGACTGACTAGGTGAGCACTAGCACCATTCCCGACATACTTTCCTGAGCGCTCGCTGCCGCTACCTGGTGCTAACTCCGAGGGGTTGATGCGCCAGGAAGAAGGCCGCCGGCCTTAATATTAATGCGAAATTAGTGCAGCGCCAACACGGCTGTGCCCCCGCGAGTCTCTTAAACCTATTACAACCTTACGCAATTTATACGCTTTCCACTGACACTAATGCATCCGCATTACGTCAGTGAAAATTTAAAAGCTTTCCGACGCCTAAATGAATTTTTAGAATATCAGCACAATTAAATTATATTGTAGCAACGCATGGACTTGAGAAGCATTAATAGACGTAGGAACACATTGAGCAAATATAACCGACTGGGGACTCGAAGAAGAGGAAGTAATTGGCCAAATTTTCAAAATATATGTACCTTCATTTTGATAACGACATGTAGAAGGCACAGGTGAACTTAACGTGGGATTTAAAAAATGCCCGAGTTTCATGAAAGTTTGAGGCACTTCCAACGCCCAAACAAAGAACCTGCCGGTTTGTTCTAAAACTAACGAAGCAATTTGGAAGGCGGCACAGGCGCACACTAACTTTATAAATAACGGGGCGCAAGAATTGAGCGTTTCTATAGTCTAACATCATATAATGTTATGGTTATTGAAGACATATCCTCAATAGTTTTCACGTCAGGCTGTCACCAGCTAAATGGGTTTCACTTCGAGACAAAATGCAGAGACTAAGTTACTTAGTTACTTACTATATTTAGCTGCTAAGAGTTGTAAAACTAATAAAGTTATAAGCATGCCCCTTTACGTTAATTTTCGCTACCGTCGTGAATGGTCACTAGCTCTTCTCGCCGCAAATTGTTTATTTACTTGCATGAGATGTTGATATAGTGGGTCAAAATATTCCAACAGCGGTTCTGCTGAGATTTGCGATTGTCCTACTAAGGAACGTAGTATCGTTTTCCAATGTAGCGATGAGCCAATTTTCAAAACGTGCATTAACAAATTACCTGATGCTCGATTCGACATTAAATCGCAGTCCATCAAATTCGTTGATTCAAAATCAATTTCCTCGTTCTTCGGACATGTGTAACTGCACATAGCTTTGAATATTTGAAATTGAAGAATATGTGATATGAAGTAGCTGTAATAGAGGATTCGGAATTAATTGTTAATTTAGACAAATTTTAACTAACATACGACATGTATGGTAAATCAGCTGCAACGTGGTATTTGGAGCCAGCATCAAAATCTTGATCTCCTCGTAGAATGGGTGGTCTGACTCTTTGATACTTTAACCGTAACTTCCAATAGTGCTCATTCCAAAAATCCGGTTCAATCCTTTCAGCAAAAATATCCCAACGCCATTTATCCAGTGAGTACGCGAATGGCAGAAATGCCACTTTTATTAAGGCCATTTCCATAAGTGAGTTAATTCGAAGTGCATATGATATTTCAGCGTCTTTTAGTAATCCAATGCGTTTGAGATGCTTTGGACTGATAATAGATAAACTTAGAACATCTCCAATACTTTCATCAAATGCAGGATTCGCTGCACTTCTGTACAAGATTGGTAGAGATTTGTATAGCATGTAGTATTGAATGTGACCAAGCTCGTGATGGATGGTTAGAAAATCATTAAATGTTTTCTCAGCGCACATTCTGATTCTGTAGGTACTCCCATTGCAAAAGTCCCATGCTACAGGTTGACACTGAAATGTGTCGCTTGCGTTCGGAGGTTTTTGAATAACAGCACCTTTGCTGGTGTCGAATGCCTCGCTCATATCCAGCATACCCATTGACTTAAAGTAATCATTGGCCATTTTAAACATATCCGCAACGGTATGACCCTCAAACAAGTCATCTGTGACAAGTGTTTCATTCGGGAAGGGCATTACTAACGCTTTTATATTTATCCAATTTTGTCCCCACATATCACCAAGAATGTGTGCAGGTATTGTGCTCTCTTCGGTTTCTTCTCCATATTCCTTTGTATACAAGTTGTACATAATATGACGGATATACGTATGTAATTCCACATAGAGTGGTTCAACATCGCGCCAGAGTCTGTTTACCATATCCTGAAAATGGGTCGTTTCATATTGAGCACGCCAGAAATGACCCCTATCGGTGTAATCTACGAATAAACTAATTGAATATTATATGACGAATGAAGAAATTATTACTATTTGCAATGGCGGCTTCGTTGGCTATTAATAAATAACGTGTGAAAAGCGGTTTAATTTTTGCCCCAGTCGCATCATGCCATGCGATCCAAGTGTAAAGTAGTTCATCGTAATCAAATGAATTTGCCATTATATTTTCCACTTCTGCCACAGATAAATAAGAAATAGTACGATTGAGAAATAATTAAGGCGTTTACACAGACCTGGAGTAAAAGAAATTCCTTCGGTTGTTACATTGCAATTGGGTTGTTTATACGGGCATATTTTTGCCGTAGTATGAATTGAAGTCATCTTTTCTAAACACCTCGTAAGATCTGATAAAATATCTGGCTGCAATACAGCATAATCAAGTTTATAAATTCTCTTCAGTTGCTTCAGAATATTTGGATTATGTATGGTGGATTTGTCGATCTCATTTACGTAATACTTGACTATATCTTTGCGAAAAATTGCCTGCTCCAAGGTTGCATTGATCTGAAACGTCATGCTAGTCACAGATTTGCTAGTTAGCAAATACGCATGTTACCATTGCTTCCTTTTTAGTTTTATTCGTCATATCACGAGCATATTCCCATTCGGCAGTTGTTACTTTATTACAAAATTCCGTTGCTAGCTTTTCATATTCACTGCAGAGGAACTTCTGAACTTCCGCCTCGGAATTATGACTAGCTTTTAAAGACTCCGCACACTCCTCGTCAAATGAAAGACTGACTATCAATAATATCAACTGTGGATACAAATCACTGGTAGATGTAATGCTCGATGTCGAGATAGATACTTACATATATTCGTAAAATAGATAAATTCTTCATACAAAAGATATGAAGGTAGATGTTACTCTAATAAACATATATACCCAACAATAAGACGCATGCTCAATGCGAGACGTGCTTTGGCGTTCGTTTCGCACACTTTCAGCAAGAAAGCAAACGCTTCGATTTGATTAAAGCAAAATGAAACAAACGTCAGTCTAGCATATCATCAGCGACGTCTCTCTGCATTGTTGTACGAAATTCTTTCGTTGCTACGCATCATTATTGATTACTTGTCAGTGCCGAGTGTCATTCGAGTGCGATGCAGAAAAGAAAAATTCCCTGCAAATAGATTTCGCGCAATATTCATCAATGATAAATGAATTCATATTGAAAATATGAAATTTTTACTTAGATTTCAATGAGCCTACGTTTATTAATAAATCATTTTTTATTAGAGATATCAAGTAAAAATTGAAATAAAATTTTTTTAATGAGTTTGAAAATAGAATGAAAATCTTATACTTGAAGTATAAAAACACTCTGTATTTGTGCTTAGAATAGAGGATTTCCTAAATTGGGAAAGTATGAAACGGAAAAGTGCGTGATCGAAAATTTGTCAGCAATTTTCTACTTTCAAATAACGCGTAACAGCGTAGGATTCAACGAAGAACGCCCGAAAGAAGAGGAATGCGATGACAACGCAACAGTATTACACAAAATATGATTGACATTTAAAATAATGCGAGAATTTCTACTTTTTTCGCGTGTTGCTAGTCTATTCAAATGATGGATGCCTGAAATTTTCATGCGATTAGATTTCAACGAGATGTAACTTCTTTCAGAAGGATTCAGCTGTATTTTTCACTGAATATTCAACAATCACTCAGAAGTGAAATGTGGATGGATTAATTATTTGTATGTTTCTTCGACTTTATGTGCTGATTTAGCAATTATGTTTGAGTTGTTTTTGGGTTTTGATTAGTTTTCAATTCTGCTGTTTGAATTTGCGTGCTGTTTCAGGTGTACTTAATCGTACGTGTACGTATCCTCGATTCCGGTAATTCCCACAGAGATGATGTCTGAGAGCGCATTAGGGGATTATTCCATTAGTCAAATCTGGAAATAATCATCTCCTCCCGACGTAGTTCAAAACACGGACGAAAGTGGACGCACATGAACGTGAACCTGAAGTGCAAACAGACAAATACAACTAATAACCACGTCAACCAATGGATTGGTCATATTTCTGCAGAGGGCTGATAAATCCCTTGCCGACGTTGCGGCTGATCATGTGGCTATTGTTTGCCCTGTTCGACCGCGTACAGCCGACCGGCCAGTGTATGAATTTTCGGCGAGGATTTACTCCGAGCAGCAGCTAACTCCCAATTTGTCTGCCCGGATATTTTCGAAAATATTCCATGCCAGAACGCACAGGATAATGAAACAATTTCATGCCTGCGCGCGAATAATGCCTCCGAACAATGTACAAACATGCCGTGAGCGTGTAATATTAAGCTGAAAATATTGCTGCTCAGCAGTTTTAGTTTAAAGTTTTCTGCTGTGAAACTTGCGAGTTTGGGTGCATTATTAAGCAGCTTTAAATTAAGACGCACGAGTCTCTATTCTTTTCAATTATTTGCAAACCTGCCTGAATTAAATTCTGCGTAATTGCTCTTCGCGTCGAATGCTCTCTCGGTGCGCACTAGCAAGCCATTAACGACGCTAACGAAGGATCGGATGTGGATCCAGCGCGCTGCCAACAATTACAATACGTTGTTTGTCTTCGTCGTGCGCTCCTCCAGAAATCCATAGCGATTATACCTTGATCTCGCGTATGACGTGTGCGCCCTCTCATTTCTCATTCGGTGGCATGTTAATTGTCTGTCATTAGAAAATCCACGCCATCCCCCTGTGTGCCATCCTTCTTATCATTGCATTGTCAGCTATTGTTTCCGTCACTTGCGCGCATTTGTCGCGTTCGCATTACTTAACCCAGAAGCGCTTAAAATTCATCGGCGCATTTGTTACAATTACAGCGGAATGATGTATTGTGCGGGAATTATTTAGCAGTTTTCGTCTGCGCGCAGCAAAGACTGTCTAGACTTGTGTATATTACGGGTTTTGGGGCTTCGTCACGTAAACCGCAAAAGTGGTTATTACTAATGCGGTTTGTCCATGAAGGTGGATCATTTTGGTGAATGTAAATATGGGAGTATGCTTCGTCTGGCTGTTATAATTTTATACGCAAAAAGGGTTGTTGCAAAACAACCCTGAACCTATAACATTTTATCATTAATATTTCTCTTGCATAATTTCATTTCGTATTTTCTTTGACGTGGTTATGAAATTTTTTATTAAAGCATTTGACATTTTCCTGAGTAATTATGAAATTTTTACAAAGTGCAGGTATTATTAAAACACAATTAGCAATCAATTTCCGTTATTACGCAACATTATTGAAGGCGAAGATCGATAACGGAACAACCTCATAAAATATTATTAATTAAAGTTAAATTGCGATTCCTGAGACGTTCGCGTCATTAATCAATAGGTCTTTTTATACGCATGATTAATTACTTCGGCAAACTTTGGAGCGCATGCAATTACAGAAATCAATTTCGATTCTTTTCATTATGTATCAATTATAAAATTATTTGTACGTTCGGCTAATGAGCCTACCCCACTCTCGCCGTTGGCGAGTAAACGTCGCGTCCAATAAACACATTAACCATTTGGCTTTTAATTAAATGCATTCATAAAGTTAATTAACATTTTTTCCTCGACGGCGCACAAAGTGTAAATAAATGCATACTATTATAAATATATAAATAAATAAAGAGTTAATGAACGGGCTGAACAAGTTAAATAAATGAAAGCCTGATTGAAAATAGTAGATACAACATGCAATATTAAAATATTTTTAGATTAAATTCAATATTGCATTGAACCAAATTATTCATATGAGAGATGGAGAAAATTGAATCCGGCTATTTACACAAAATGTATTTTTGGCCGACGACCACAGGCGAAAATGTATTGCAATAAATGAAAAATGATCCAATAAGCGATTGTAACGAGAGAGTTTAGCAGACTGGCGGTTGCGACTCATTTACTTCAGTTACGCTCATTTTTTCACGTCGTCGATATTTTCCTTCCTTGGACGATTCGCTCGATACTAATAGAATGCCGAACCACCCCTCACAGTTTGCGCACTACGCACACACAGATAAATGTGGCGGCGTTATTTGTGCGCGCCAGTCGAGGTAATAGTTTTCGGTCAATAGAAGCGGGGGCGGAAGGCAAAACAAGCGCGGTTCGAACTGTATTACAAATTAGCCAATAATTGGAAAATATCTGGCAATATCATCCGACCAGCGGGCTAATATAGACAATTACCTCGTGCCCGTCTGCTATTTACCCCTCTGTATTGTGTGTGCAATGAAGGTTTCGACTGGTTTCCCTTAACAACACACCAAACTCGCCATCAGCACGAAATTGCCAAGAAATACCAGCCGAACGTTACAATTTTACAATCAAAATTCTATTTATCCGTATTTTTCAATTATGAGCAAAAGTTTCGAACGCATAAAATAAAATTGCATCGTGTACAATATTTACTTTAATTAATATTTCTCTAATTTCAAGCAGTAATTCAAACACCTGAATATAAATTTCAACAATTTTTACGAAGTAAACAGAAATCCGCACGTGCAAAAATAATATTTATTTAAACAAAAAGACACTGAGTAAATTCAGGTCGGGGACGGCATGAAATATTTATTAATTATAACGTACGAAGAGTGCTCATGAAAATAAAATACATCCGGAATGCCAGTTTTATTACTACGTCCGCAGCCACACCGAAACGAAAAAACAAATATTAATTAATTAACATTTTTTCCATAGAGCAGTAGTTTTAGGTCGTGTATGCACTAACATTCTCTCTCTTCAAGAGAGTGCATATTTCCGCGCCTATTCTCACGTTGATTTCGCAGATGGCTGCGCTGATGACTCTCGTTTCTGTCAGTCCATGCATTCACGTACATTTTTCATCAACATTCATATTTCCGCATCGTCACTGAATATGCGCTTTTAGTATATACTTGGTTCCTAGACTAGCAGCGTACGAACCAACCTGTCCATAATCAAACAATACATTAACGTTAGCATTAATATTTAACATTAACCCACGTAATAGTGTACTGCTGAAAAATGTATCATCATAAAAAATTACAGGTGGTTCTTTCATGGCGTAAAACTAGTTTGTAATTTCGTTTTTAAGAGACAAATTAAATTTGTCTGTTTATTATCTTTACGTATAATATTTCTGGAGATGTTTTCGGTGTGCTCCTACTTATGTAGGTATAATTCGTTAAATATTACACTGAGCAATGTGAAATATGCGCCAACACCTTGCGCGTTTAATTTAAAGTCGGTGCAGTAGGCCTAGGCGCTTGTTGTAAATGTAGAACATCGGCGAGTAAATCTTAATAAGCATGCAAAGTGGCTGAAGCTGGCAATTTCATCTGAAAACTGCTCTGGCAGCGTGCTATAAAGATGCTTTATTTTATTAGCTCTACTCGTGCTACACCTTCATGTATCATGTACGCACTCTTCTAGTCGCTAAACTATGATGTTTAGAATACTGTTTCAATTTCGTACACCGTTTTATAGCAAATTACACACGCACACAATATGTACGCGTGAATTGTTTCACTTTCACTTTATTGCGAAACTGGATAATTTAACGATGAGAGTATGAAAATTTAAAAGAACATATTCTACAGACACTCGGTTTAAATGAATTTCTAAGGTACGATTCACGTTTATGCATTCCGCGCACGTCTTGAGGTAGCAAATTGCCGAATTTGCTGTTGGGAAACCTCACTGAATGTTAGACCGAATTTGCAAACGCTGCTCGTGGAAGGTAAATACACAAGAACGCCGTCGGGGGATTATTAATAATTAAGAAATATTATTTCAATTTCAATAGAACTTTTGGGGAAGGAAGTGGTAATTTCTTGCGCTGAACGAAACGTTTTAATAGCAACCGCTACCGCATTAAAGCGTAATAAACTCTCTGGGTGAGAATTAATATAGGTACTGTCGAAATAAATCGTACGAACTTTTCTAAGAGTTGAATTATCATACGCGCCATGTGCATTTGACTAAACGTTTTTGCTGCATTTTGTTGCGCGTGGCACAAATGGCGAATGGTAAGTTTAATGTCAAGTTTGCGCATCTAGGAGCCATTTGCACAGTGGTAACAATGGAACTGTACTTACAGTCATGCGTTTAAATGTGTGCGCGGGCGAGGGTGGCGTAAATTTCCTTAAGGTTGCGTCCTAACTGCACACCTGAGGCCATTCAAGGCGCTAACATTGTTTAGATTTAGACGCGTTTCAAGTGTTAGATGACACTAGTCGCTCCCCAGGACTTTGTCGCGGTAGCCTGCATGCAGAAGTCACATCCTAGACAAAGTCGACGTGAATGAAACGAGAAGTGCTCGCAGAACAAATGGATGTGTTAACGTTCTTTGTTGAGAATCGCACATCCTGGCGTGGTAAAGGGCAAACTTGTGCTTTGCCTAGAAGTGGACATTAAGCAAAGCACACAGTAAAAATGTTACTTTTATACCAGTTTTATGGAAGAATTGTTAACACTGATTCTAGAAACGTATTATAAATACGCTACTAACTATGGAAATTGTTAATAAAATATTGCAGTGCACTTATTAACAAATTCATTGGCCAAGTCACGTCACGGGTTAGTTGTAAGTTGTATCCCCAGCGATAGAGCCGAAACTTAACCAAAACTTGTGTCACTTTGTTATGATAGATTCGAAAGATATTGAGGGCAGCACCTTTTATAACCTTTAGTATTTAAACTCCCTCGTCTCAAATCATATTCAGAAGGCGATATTTACCGTTCAACGTGGTTTGATTGATATCAAATACAATGTCTGCATGCGAGTGAACGCAATTGTTTATTTACATATGTGAGTACAAAAATGGAGTGTTTTCCATCGCCCAGTGGAGCCCGAAAAACTGACAGTTTGTAGTAAAAGCAATACATAGAGAATAAGTTTGAGGGCAGCATCTCTCGGATCCTCTGAAATTTAAATAGTTATCGTAAATTTTCTCATCCAAGATTGTGATCGAAATATTTTTGTTTTATAGTTATTACGTATTTATTACGCTGAGATCTTGGTTCTAAATATGTTTTTATTCCAGTTTCACAACTGAAATCAAGCGCACTGTTTAGTCGCACCCTTTTATTGTTTATACATTTTACATTTAATGCATTTTACAACGCAATTTTAAAGCAACTACAATATAGAAGTTTTACTGCAATAACAAAAAAATAATCTATTGAAAACTAACTAACTGCATAAAATATAATTTTATATGTTGCTGAGTGTATATTTGAGTGTATTTTACAATTTTCCAGTTGCGGTTTGATGCAAGTCATTAAATATTCCCATTGAATTATTGCAATATTGCAGCGCGTCGGCCTCGTCGGCGGCGTCGCTGGTGCGGTGTACGTGATTTGTTTGGTCCATGGGACGTGAAATTGCACGCAAATGCCGCAACGTGAAATTTCATAAAAATTGCTGTCGCAACCGCTAATCCTCATTCCCAATTTAAAACTAATGCATGATAGCAATGCAGCTGACACGATTACAATATGAAATACACGCGTGTAAACGGATTCATAATGCATCGTACATTTGCGGACGGCCGTTTTACATTTTCCAATCATTGCGAATTCGTATAAAACCCCCATAAATAAAATAATCCGTTATCAAACGTTCATCCGATGAACTCGTACGTTTTTCTGATTAAACTACAATTCCCAAACAAAACAGCCAAATTGCTTTGGGACTTTGGCAGTTTCTACTGCAGGTGGATATCAATTATGAAACAATTTGTAGATTCAATTTTAAATGATAATTTCACTAAATATATCGAGATTACATAGCTGCAAATGGCATAATAATACCAAGTTTGTGAGGAAAATGTTCACTTGAAAAATATTAAATTTTATATAAGAGTAGATAAGCTGACAGATGAGAAAAACGACTGCAACGCCAAAAAGGCATATTAGGTATATTGAGCGAACGAAATATCAGTTATAGTTACGTGTAACATAATGATATTTTGCGTTCTGTGCGCTGCGCTCAGGAAGCTTTCCTGACTAAGCAATTTATAGAATTGTGAGGCATTCGTCGGGAATATGCCCGGATTAAAGTTAGGCGCGCGCGCGCAGCAGGCTTTGGCTGTGTTGGGGAGCGCAAAGGAGTTTTGGGACCATCACTCTACCTTTGGGACGCTTCCATGCGTTTCTTCATCTGCAGTACGCGCACATCCACCGAATGTTCCGCAAGTTGCACACACAATTCGCGCATTTGAATTCCCCGAAGTATTCCCACTAGTATCCTGTATACCCGCCCTTATTAAATGAATCGAAGCATAAGCATCTTAGATATTATACCATCAGGATGCGCAGGGCTCCACCATTTTGCTGATGTCTTGCTTATTGGAGGCAATTTCATGTTATGTCTGTCTGCATAGGTATTGTATTAGATTATCCATTCGATGACAAAGCGATTTCGCCTTGCGTCAAGCGAATGATCGTTGAACTTTCCAAACGCATCAAAAAGCATTTTGCATTAATTTGTTACACATAAAAACGTACGAAATTATTCATGTAAACTTTTTAAAAAGAATAACTTCTTAAAGAGAATAACTTTCAAATTAATTTCGAAGACAATAAAACTTATTTCAGACATTTCATGTTGCAAGCGAAAAAAAACTTGATGGATGCTCACAAAATGTCTTTTGTTGTAAATTATGTAATTTTTTAGAGCTCTTCGCGTGAGAGGAGCGAACATCAAAAAGATGATGGAGGAACGCACCGAATGATGAATATTATAATTCCATTGTATATGCATTATATATACGCAATTTATTCACGAAAATGTAAATTTTTTATTTTGACTCACGTCGAGTGAAGTGGAATTCCAGCAAAGTTCCCACTCGCTGCCACCGAGTGTTTGCAGCAAGTGCTGGCGCATGATGGCCAATTAATTTCGGACGATGTGCGATATTCGGGGACACCCTTCACGCGTAATTGCGTGTGGAGAACTCTGTTTAGGGATGAAGTGAAGAAGCCAGCCAGGTGGAGAGGACTTCACTGCTCTATGATAGCATGCACACGGATGCATAATTCATAAAAAGAATTTCATATTCTGCACTTCTTCTCCTTCTTCCTCTGTTTCCATGTTCACCCTCGTAGTTGTCTTCTTTGGGGGTGATTCGACACCGCATGTATGGATGCTTAAAAAGCAGCAAACCACCAGGAATATCAGACGTGAAGCAGGCGTAAAGATGATGTTGAGAGAATGGAATAGAATGAGTCCAGAAAAAAAGTGAAGTAAGGGTGGAAATTGAAATTTTAGTTTCTACTATTTTTCATAGCACGCTTCTTCATCTTTACTGCGAGCTTTAATGGTAGGTAAATACATTCAAAAAATAAATCTAATGGTGGATTGAATTAACTTTTCTAACAATTTGAATGAAATTCCATATTGAAGCACATAAAACCCTAATGCATTTTACTTGTATTCGCATTTCTATAATATACTTTTCCATCAGCGCGTCGTGAGAGCCATCCGTACGTGAATAACATTAATTCAAGCCATAATTAATTATGCAAATGAATAAAAGTTATGAACTTTAGCGCATACATTTCGGTTGAATCACAAGTGTTATTCGATGAGTATAGCTATATGTGCGCGCAATTTATTTGAAGCTGCACGAAATTGCGACAACTATTTCCACTTTGTGCTATTATTAAGCGATTGCGAGGTGTTTAATCACTGACTTCGTGGAGTGCGCTTAATGTGCTTAATGCAGAAGCGGGCGCGCGCGCGCACACCCGGATAAGTGCCAAACGACGTTTAGTCAAAGTTCAAGGACTGGAAACGAATAAACAGGACTACAAACTCAAATATTTGAGCGCAACTGACGTTCATCCAAACGCTGCTCGGATGACATCAGTCAAAGAAGTGGCGCTGCAGCCAGGAAGAACAAGGTGCATTGCGCGCGCAGCAAATAAATCCCAATTTGCAATTAAGTTGTGCGGAGTGGAGTTGAAATTAAACTGGATGTTGATGGATAGCACACTTACTATTTATTGGATTTTTAGCTGGTTCGCGCTGAAAGCTTTGATGGATTCGCGCTCGAATTTTGAGTCAAAATGCTTAATTAGTGGAGGAGCACGTAGCGCACAAAGTGTGATTGACACAGTTAGAGAGGGATGGCATTTTGTCCTTTGCTCACGTACGACATCATTCATACGTCCTGTCCTCTATCACTTGTCCTCCTGTCACCGAAATAATCAACCGAATCAGCGACACACGCAATCGCCTCCAACGCTTGTTTCATTGCTTTCCTTCATTAATGTCTCACTTTAACAACTTCCTTTTCGTTATATACAGTTTGTTTAAAAGTACCGAAATAATAAAATGTAAAATCTTTAATTGCAATCAAGAATTTTTAAATAATTTTTAAATATTTTAAATTAAAAATTATTGCAAAGTGAATTTGGAACTTCCTTGAATAATATGGTATAACGACTGGCACAAACTCCTCGGAGAAAGGGCTTAATGAAGGACATGATAAGGGACCTGGAAGCATCCTTCACACTTTATAGTTTATACATTGATCAACACTTTAGGGCCATAACCAAATCAAGTAAAAGCGTTCTTCCGACCTGTTTAGTACTCATGGAAAAGTTGTTATCCGAGCGCAATAACCCGCCAACATCTCAATTTGTTAAAGTATTTTGCAGACAATTTTATTTCAGATTTATTTATATCTCTCCTTTGAAGAACGCACATAAACCGAATGAAATAGCGCATAATTCAGCCTGGAGTGTCCCTTAAGACTAGCGCAGAAGGACATTGCTTTTACATTAATAAATATTATGCAAATATCTCCATCAGCATAATCAACGAGATTGTAAGTTTCTGCTTCAATTCTGGGTAAACAATTCTTTAGGGAGGTGAATTATGGTATATTCATGCAATACATTTCTTATATTTTGACCAGATAATTTTAAAAGCCTGCTGGAAAACATCATCAATAATAATTATTATTTAAAATTTTAATGGAAAGATACTTCCTTTAGGTGTAAAGTTTCTAATCAGCTTGATATATTTTGTGTTTACATTCTATTTCTTGGGAAGGTGGTGGGTTTATTATTAATCTCTTCAGAGATTTCCATCTCCCCCATCGTTGGCATTCACTAACGAAGCAGCATGTAGCGAGGCAGCAAAGAACCCTTCAAAATCTTTTCGAAAAGGTGTCAAGACACGTCTGGTACTCGCGCAAAGTGCACGCGAAGCAAATTCATTCTCTGGAAAATGCCTTGTGCAAGTGCACACGCGCTTTAGTAGGAGGGCGAGACGGATTGTTTTCTTAACTGCTTCATCAATTCACTTAAAACTTTATTGCTTTTCCTTGGCATCGCCGGCGGGGTTCGCGCGCAACTTTCAACCTCCGCACATGCTTTTACCCGCTCATCTGGCTCAGTTTTAACACCTGCCACAAATTTACACTTTGTACTTTGCCATTCCCATCCGCTCGGCACAAAAGGTTGGTGCCTAAATTGTAAAGTTTGAATTCTCCAACTTTACACTTTGTGCTCGCGCGGATGATATAAAACCGATTGTAAAAACGCTGGTGGAACGTGCAGGACATTGATTGATTCACAACAAATCGAAGCAACACGACGGCGTACAACATGTCCATCGACATATTTATTCGATGGGACGTTTTCCGGACGTAAAATGGAAGAAAGAAAAATATTCCTGGTTTATTTACGGACCGATAAAGCTTTTCTTCGCTGCTGCGGTTTCTTCTGGGAAGAATAAAGAATGAAGAGGTTTGCCAGTGTTCGATCCCTTCACGGGCGACGACGATCATCATGCTTTACTGGACACGGCCAAGAAAAATTCAAGAGATTTGCTCAATTATTTATATATCGACGTTCGGATTTGGATTTTCCTCTTAAGGCTTCGGCTTTTATTGAGCGCTCAATCCCAATGGACCCTCGTCCACGTATGAAGACGTATAATCCCCGCATATTTGTGACAATTCTACAAGCTACTCTTTTAGCTGAAAAGCTAAGAGTTCATTATTAATCGAATAATTAAATTGCGCTTTTATGATCGCAAGGTTTCCACCTTGTCAATGTTGCAATGTCGAAAGCGTATCGACGTTTAGCACCGAGTTCTCTTTGTGCCAAAAGGCATTCGCATTCAATGCAATATCAATAACTTCCAGGCCATTGCGTTCGCGGTATTTCATTGCTCTTTGAATTCCATCCTACCGTTCGGAAGCAATGTTGTAATAGACCGACAATTCCCTCTTGCTGTTTCTCGTACTGCGTATTATTTTTGCTTTCGCAAATTTACGACTTCCGCGCAATCTCAAAATCCTGGCTCATGTAATTTAGTTTTCATTAGGAAATCGTCCTGATTCAGTAGCTAATAAGCTTTTATTAAATATATTTTTAGAAATTCATATCTCTCTTTTATCCTCCTGAGGTAATTAGAACCAGGGATTTAATTAATTATATTCTACGATCAGGAATTTATGAAGAGACTAGCTGACCAGGCAAACGTTGTTTTGCCAAGTATATTGTTTCTAGGAAATATGTTTTTAGTTCAATAAAAATAACGATCTACTATAA